>JAQGBD010000142.1:0-44994 GCA_034698165.1 Punctoribates punctum
GTGGGTGGGTGGGTGGGTGTTGGTATAGTTACCAATCTTATATACTACATTTTACATTCTGTAAATGCAGTGAAAAATGGCACGATCAAATAATAATCGATGTAAATGATAAGCGAATAAAACTCTTGGTTATCCAGTTATTCAAATAGATTCAGATTCTACTCGAATATTTGGCCGTTTATATACCCTGTTTATAATTGCATTTGAAATACCCCGGTGGCCATCTTTGATATTAAACTTTTTTAAAATTTTTTATAGTATGTGATGAAAGCTATCTGATGATCAATATAAATGACATGGCTCATTCAATGAGCGATCCATTCATTTTATGGTGTGCGACACCACTCATGCCTATCGTCGCACATATTTCTGCCATAAATTTTGGTTAAAAATATAATTTGAAGACATTTTGATAAAGAAATTTCAGACGAAGAATATATTCTTCAGCCAATTGTCCATCAAATGGAAGCGTTGATCAACTGATTCATAAATAATGGCATAACTGATGAAATCAGTGAAACTTTTGCTCAGAATAAGTGTTTGCCAAAGAAGAGGAATATTATTATTCCATTTGAGGGAAAAGGATTATCATGCAAGATTGAATAAACATGTTCAGGGATATAATAAATTGAGCTGGAAAATATATTCTTGAAATTCAAGTCTTGTTTATTGGAAAATCATCCTGTATAAATTTAAATCTGCTCCATTTTATATCACTATCAAATTCTTCATGAATATGAATTTAATCTAGCAAAAAGCTCTTCCATAAAATTGATTTTGAAAGAGTTTGGTCATTGCGTTGATCAGAATTTATATCAAATTCAGAAATAAAAATATATTTTTGAAAACTTGAGTCGAAATGAGAGCTAAAAAAGAAATGAAAAGTAATTTATTATTTGCGGTGAATTTGTTTCGATTAAATGTTGAGATCACCTCTGCTTTTGTCAAAACTATTCTGTGCAGGGAATGCATCATTTGATTCGGTTTAGATTTGTTGCCGGAGCTGTTCAGCGATAGACTCCTATAAAATATATGTCTTATATATATATTTCTGGTGCCGTTGATTGCGATTCTGTGTTAAACCGACCGAAATAAGAGTCTAATATAGAGATCAGAATTTAAATTACTTGATATTTGAGACCAAAACAGATTTCAATCTCAATATCGAGTCCGAGGAAACAGTCCTTTCCTTTCCATTTTATAATGAGGTCCAATTTAGATGTATTTGTCTAGCAAATTTTCCTGTTCCTCGGTTGATCTAGCTCAAGATCATTAAAATTAATTCCGTAACTTGAAAGTGCTTGCTTGATTCCGAAGAATAGATTTGCCAGAACGTAATGACCCAGAATGTTGTAATTCATTTTAACGAGAAAGAAATTAAATTAAATTTGCCATTAAATGGGTGCCCAAGAGTATCTAGCTCATTTGTATGTAGTTTTTAATGCATAGTTAAGTTAAGACTTTAAATGTTTGCCTAATTTAGTCCCAAATCACAAAAATGAATATTTTACCGAAATTTGCTATCATTAAAAGTGCAAGATCAAATTAAAGTAAAAGGTTGTACTTGCAACTTTGAATTATACAACATTTCAATTCCAAACTCAAACTTCAAGTTAAAAGTGGAAAACTTGTTATTTTATGTATTATTTTCAAGAATTAATCGCCTCTTGTCAATAATCGAAGAGTGCATTGATGTGATTTCTTTTTGACTCCGGTTTTCTTTATTTGTCACTTAATTTTAGTGCAGTTTTTATAATAAATTCGTTTTCTTTATATTTATGACATATTTATCGCGTTTTACACTTGTATTGAAATTATAGACATTTTTCATTTGATATGAAATTATTTTGTTCTCCACTTCTCTTTACTACAAGAACTCTATTCAATAGTCTTAAGAATTCCGACAAAATTTTTTGCAATAAAAATGGTTTCCTATTATTTGTTTGGAATTCAATTTTTTGAAATAAATAGCAGAGAGAGAGAGAGAGAGAGAGAGAGAGAGAGAGAGAGAGAGAGAGAGAGAGAGAGAGAGAGAGAGAGAGCGAGAGAGAGAGAGAGAGAGATTTGATTGTATGTGTTGGGAGAGAACAGCAAGATGGAATTTATTGAATAATTGTGACCTAGAATCTTTATTTTCACACGATCAGAGGATTATATCATTAATTAATTCAACTTGAGCATCTTTCTTATTTTTCTCATACATTTAATAGCCTTTATTAAAAAGTAAAGGAAGACGATTCTTGGTGTCGATGTAAGTTAGTTAAGTCAACATGTAACCTTGCTCATTATCCATTGAAAGAAATAAAGTATTTTTTGTTCGTTTGAAAAATGTGTAACAAGTAATGAAAGTTCAGTTTATTATTGAGTCTATAATTTAGTGTTAGTTTTTTTTTATCACTTTTTCTCTTTTTTAAGACATAGTTTTCTTTTGTTAGTTTTTTAGCTCTTGATTTGTACTAAATTCTTAGGACTGGCTTTCCTTAGAGGACAGCACCAAAATCGGTCTTTTATGACACATACAGTTTTGTTGTCATAATTCTCTTCTGTTTAGTGTTTTTTTTCTGAAACTCTCGATCACTCACTCAGTCGTTGTGTTATACCTCAGAAAAACTTATGGATTGTTTGGGGAGAGGGACGAGAAAAGTGGTAAAAGATTGAGAGCGAGAGTAGTCTCCGCACAGACTATCTGTTCACGTCTTCGATTGACATTATTCTGAGCGCAAGAGACAGAGCTTATGAACAAACAGTGATAAGAAGTCTGTGAATACATAGACTTCCGAATAAATGTATCCGAAAATCATAATTCTTGGCCCAAAAAACACATCAAAGCATACAATCATTTCGTTAGACATTATTTCTGTCATTAAATTCAGAAAAAATATTCTCTATTTTTAAATATATATATTTTGAAATAAATAGTTAAATTTGTAGCAAGGTACGCCTTTCTAACCTCTAAATCAACAAAGATAACTTTTGCATTTAATACATCTTTTAAATAAAATTAATTGTCTTGAAATTTCTTACTTAAGAATATGATCAAGGAGATATTTGATTAGATCTATACATTTATCATGAGATAATAAGGGAACACCTTGCACATCCCTGTCTTATTCGAATAAATGATACTTTCCTCTAATGACTTGAAAGTTAGTGAAGTCTAATGAAAAGTATTATGTTTTTCGCTTATGTTTTCAAAGGGCGAAAAACTTATGGCGTAATTGATCGAAGTTTTTTTGTATGACTGAACTCTTCCATAACACGTCTGATTATTTTCATGGCTGTGCCCCTCATTTCATTATGTGTGGCCTGTCTTTAGTGGCAAACAATATAACCATTGATTCATTCAATTTTCAGCCCATATCTGATTTTGTTTTTATTAAGACTAATGAGAAAAAATCGTTTAGTCCGGTCCTCTTCTCATATGCCATTAGTGGCGTCCCTGGGATTGGCTCAGGGATGAAGTGATTCTTTTTATGAGTGAATTTATTGAAACACTAGAACTTACATCTCTTGCGCCAGAAGTGGACAGACAGACAATATTTGAACAAAGAATTTATCACTCAATCGAAATGAAGAGTACAGCGAATAAACGAATAGTAAATACAGAATAACAGTCATAAGGATTACACGGATTGAGGGGACAGACACTCAGAGAGCAAGCATAGAGGGGAACACCATTACACGAACAGCTGATACTTGAAAGAAATAATTGGCTCGAAATCTGAGCACAGAATTCAATAATAGAAACAAATTTGTAGAAAACCTATCCATAAATATATGAATATATGAGCGAATATTTTGTTTAAATCTCTGTTTAATATTTTATGGGCTGATAGTCGGGTACTGACATCAAAAATGAAACTTATTCTGTGCTCTATGTGTTGTGTCTATGATTAATATGCATTTCATTACGAGTTATGGACATTAAAGCACTTAATCTCCAAAATTTAGTTTAAGTCTCGATTTTTGTATTAGATTTGAATGCAATGTATTATTTCTGAAAACTCCGTAATCACTGAGCACTGGTGTCTTTACTATTCGGTCCTATTCTGTGCTATTTTTGCTTTTTTGATAGTTTATTCATTAAGAGGGGAATATGTATAAAGTTTCGCAAATCAAATAAAGAGTAAATTTAGTCCTGATTTCTGTGTTTCAGCTAAATATTCATGAGTTTTATGGCTTTTATTGCATAACTTTCCCACTGAAAGGCTTTTCCATTGATTTGAATATTGAATTATTTGTTGGATTTTTGTGTTTCGATGAACACAATCGTCAAAAACTAGAGAAGAAAATTGTATTCAAATATATTGCGGTTCGAGTTATTCCACTCAGAGATGTGGTCTCTTTAGTCCGCAAACTCCACATCCAGTCCACAGTTGAACAGAGAAACTCTTATTCTGAGTGATCTCATAGTCTTTGGAGCGCTGGTATACTCAATATATGTCTGTTCTGTTCGTATGTTAGGCAGCGCTGGTTGTAGTGTTTGAAGCATTCGCGCCGCACATCCATCGACACAGTGTTGTCTTTGCACTCGGCTCCAGTGTATCACAGCTCAGCTCTTGTCTCTGTTTTTCTTCTTTATTCAGTTTACTCGACTCATATGAGTTGTGCTAATGTTTTGCCAAACAGTTTGATGAGAACTAAAACTTATTCTCTTTTAATGAAATACTTTTCCGTAAAACTTGAAAACAAGTAATAAAACGATTGTTCGCCAAATTGTCGGCGAATTTCTCTCACATATTATCCCAGATTTTCGGTCAGTCTTTATCGGAATTGTTCACTCATTTATTGCTAGATCAAATAGTGTAATCAACCTTCGGGTGCATTATTATGTGTCTGTGTTGTTCACATAATAATAGCCAAGAGTAAAAATTCCTGCAATGATGTCAAAGACTAAGACAATTGCGAGGGCGAGGGCTCTCTTTCCTCCAATACTAATAATTGGTATTTGTTTTTATGCTCCGGTGCTGTCATTTGATATTCAAGACCTACCCCTCAGCCCGAGACAAGTTCAGACTAAATACGGAACACTTCGTGGAGTGATAATACATTTGCAGTCACCCTCTTCTTCTTCAGCCACTTCCTCACTGCCGCCCGTCGAAGCATTTTTCGGCGTTCCATATGCGGCGCCTCCGACCAAAAATCTGCGTTTTATGCCGCCGGTGACCCCATCCTATTGGCGCCAAATAAAACAGGCGTCCCGTTTGCCACCCCTTTGCATACAACGGGTGCCCGACATTCACAACACAAGCGAAGCACTTAAGACAATGACTGCTTCACGACTTGATTACATAAAACGTTTGCAGCCTTTCATCAAAAACCAGAGCGAAGACTGTCTTTATCTCAATATTTACGTTCCACATAACCCGACTTCCGGTCAGTTATCTCTTCTAATCTAGTGTTCAATTATCATATTCTCTATGATTAATTGCCTTGCTCACTTCTCTATTCAATAAAATGCAATAAATTTGCATTATTTTCAAAGACTATTTTTTGAATATCAATGATATTCGGAATCAAATTCTATTTTATTGTTTTGAATAAAAATATCTTACCATATATTCTGAACCACCTTGGCACTGTTGGCACTCCCCATCTGATGAAATATATTTCAAAACCATTTTCCGTAATTATCATCTATTGTATTATTCTAGACAATGCGGACCTTGGTGATTATAACATTGTCTTTTATTTATATGTCTAATATTAGACACCGTTTAGTTTTGCAAATGGAAAAACCAAGATTATTGATTCCCAGTAAACTATTCTATTTCACTCTCAATGGTTTTTGAATTTCCATTTTGAAATGGTGTTCATGGTACTTGTACATTGAGATAACTTAATAAGATCAATTAACTAGTATGTCACCACTTATATGAAGATCCGGGTGATATTTTTTCCTTCAATAACTTTTCCTTCTCTTCAATTATTTGGGTTTAAGAGAAAACCTGAAGAAAGGTCCAGTTATTTGAATTCAAACCTGGCAAGGTGTAATATCGCTATCAAAAGAAGATGATATTGGGTAGATTATTTTATTTTTTCTCCGATGAATATTGGAATGAAGTAGGTGATCCCAGGACTAATGACTGGCCACTTTACTCGGGTGGTCTCTGGCGTATACTGTCTATAATGTCAGTATATCTAGTGTTGACCAGGATCCTATTGCCTAAATTCATGGAAAGGAGGTATGACTTACTGTTTCATAATACAAAATATGCACTTGGCTATTTCCAGTGCAACTGCGGTTTTGAATATTGGTTTATGTACTAGCTTCTTTCATTTAGAGCTCCCTATCAAATGAAGAAAACAATTCTGGTCTACAATTTGTCCATGGTAGTCACCAACTTTTATTTCTTTTGTTTTGTGGTCTACTCCATAGACTACGGGAGGATATTCTTGGACTTTAAATTCCCGTCTCGTAATGATCGCTCGCAAATCACCCTTTATTTCATGAGCATGGGTAATTTAACCAGCTTGATTTAAACTAGATAATAACATATTATTTCAGGCTGGTACATATTTTTAAGCAGAATTGTTGATCTGTTAGACACAGTATTCTTTGTGTTGCGCAAGAAAGAGTCTCAAGTGACCATGCTCCATATGTACCACCATACTATGGTCCCAATTCTCGGCTGGATTGCTGTCAAATTGAACTCGATGATTCCGGGAATGAGGCTCTTCCTCTTAATGAATACATTGATCCACACAATTATGTACGGCTACTACGCTCTGTCCGCTATGGGACCCACTGTTCAAAAATATTTGTGGTGGAAAAAGTACATTACCATACTTCAGCTTGCACAATTTGTTGTAATGGGAATTTATGCCGTATTTGGTATATGTTTACAAACGGGTTACCCGACTGAGTGGTTCCTGCCGTTCGCTGTGCAAGCTCCTTTGTTTTTCCTAATGTTCTTGAATTTCTATCGACAAAGTTATAAAAATAGAAAACTTAAGACTAAATGAAATGATTACAAAAATGATCTAGTGTATTCAAACAATTATATTAGAAATTAAAATTCAATTCACTATAATCTTTGCTTGTTTATTTTTTCAAATCGACTTCTTTATTCATTGAGGAAATTTCACTGAAAATTAACCAGGATAAAAAGTTGCAAAGAATTAAATCAAGTCACTGACCAATTGGTTGTTCCGTCTCCTGGATGAAAGTTAATCATACAAAATAATATAATTTAATTGAACATGTACCTTAGCTTTAAGTAAATCACTATCCATTTGTTGAGAAAATAACCATAATCCTTTGGAATTCGATTCAACTGAATTCTCTTGGAAATTGAATAACAGGTCATTTTTCATTCTCTAAAACGAGTGTCGGATTACTAATTGAAATATTCTTCTGAATGAATGGTTTGAAAAGCATTTCAATGTTTAAATTGAAGTCAACTTTCTTTAAATAGGGGAGGGAGAGAGAGAGAGAGAGAGAGAGAGAGAGAGAGAGAGAGAGAGAGAGAACGGGTATATCTGAATTCAATATCTGTGCCGAATATTAATATGAAATTCATGTTTAATAAATGGCTTTCCATTTATATGGTTTTCATGTCAAGCGATTGCAGCGAAGATTTTCTTCAAATACAGTCAGTCCTTTGGTTAACGAAAAGCTCGAGATTACGAACAAGTTTTGGAAACACCGATAGATTCGATAACTCGAGGATAGACTGTATTTGTGAGTAAAGAAAAGTAAAATCAATTTTTAATTGTCGACTGAAATGTAAGAAATGCTCACAAATTTCAGAGGAAATAATTATAAATCATTGATTGAATGAAAAGGAAAGCCGTCTCAGTCGCCGACGCTCGACACTGGTCTTCAATTTAGAAGCGAAAGACATTTCAATCAAAACTATTGATTATTTGGAGAGAAAATGTGTTTTAAAAGTCTTTGCTTTTGAGTCGAAAGTTATATAAAACTGGATTACAATTGTTTTTATTTTTCATTTCACTTAATGTCTCGGAAACTAATGTTTTAAATCTTGAGAAATGTCTTCAAAGATATTTTTTATCCGAATTCCTGTGAATTCTGGAAAAATTCAATATGTTTTCGATTAATACCAATATATATCTGATTTGAATTTTTCATCAATTCTATCCTTGGTATCGATTTCAATGAAAGTCTTTGTTTCTGAGCTCAAAACTATTTTAAATCGCTTTGAACTCAATTTGTGAATGAATTCAAACTTCATATAAAATTAAAACAACAAAATATAATTCAAATTCAATCCAATTTATTCCAGGAATAGATTCTATGAGAAAATACAGAATATTCTGTAAAAATAAGTCGTTTCAACTGTGAATAAGAATCAGAATAATGAAAAAATTACTTAAAAATTATGAAACTTATGTTTTCACTCAATTTATTCATTTATTCCCTTCCTTTGGCTTTAAGAGTGGTTTCAATTGAATGAAATATTTTCTCCTTATATGACTTCAAATCTAATTTGCGATATACTCCTGAGGAGTGTCTCCCTCTCGAACACCATTGAAAAGAGCCATAAAAAAGAATTGATAGCAAACTCTTAGTTGAGTTTATTATTTCATTTTATTATAATAATGTAATTTATTATTTGCTTCAATGGGTTTTTATTCATTATTCCTATTATATGTCTGTAAAATAGGTGTGAAAAGAGTGTATTCGAGTAAATCTATTCAAACATTTATTTAAATAGTATTTTATTTGATGGATAATTTCTCTTTATTCTGACCCTTATTTTTAGGCATTTCCTTTGAATTGAATAAAACTGTGATGGATACAAATTCTATTTCCAGATATCCAACATTCTTATTCTAATTTCGATCAACTTATACATTCATCTTCTTTTATATAAGCTAGTTTATTTATAGTTCAAACTCCATATAGTATTGGTATTCATGAATATATTGTTAGAGATAAATTAGCATGTTTAAACATGCAAATATGATTAAATTATCATGGGATTTAATCACGTTTAATATATTTGAGTATATTCTTGTAAAATATTAAAAACATTTTTTCTTTGAGCCCTAATTTACTTTCAATAAATTGAATTTAAGTCAACCCTCGACTGAATCGATAAAAAATTTATTTAATTTTTATACAAAATATCAAAAAATTGTATAAAAATTAAATATTTGTATCGATTGAGTCGAGGCTTGATTTGAAGTAAATTCATTGAAAGCGAAATCAGAGGTCAAATAGAAGACAATTAAAGAGAAAAACATTTTTACTTTTGAAATGAGTTGAAAACAAAGTAAAAAACAATCAGAAAAATGTACTTAAAATTAATGAAGAAACTAATGATCCGAAAGAAAAGTGACTTAACTTCTCGTGAAGAAAGAGATTTAGTCGTATTTTTCCAGTTGTTTGCACTTTTTAAGAGGCTTTATATCTAGGAATAAATATGGCCTGTGTAATATCAATTTGTCTGGCTCATTAAAACGAATATATTGAATTAAATTGAATAGTTCAAATTGAAAAACTCGTCAAATTGGCATAAGTCAACAAGGAAAGTTTCAAATTATTTATTATTTTTTGTCTAGACTGATTTGATCTTGTTAGTCTTCCAAAGAAGTACATCACTTTTTATTACATTGAAAAACAAGATAGAAATGAATTTCAAAAATTTTCTCATGAAAGAGAAGCCCATGAAATGCCGGGTCATCCACTCAAATATTCTTATGCTAAAAGGTTTCGGATCAGTTTCACAATCAAATTGATATATTTATGGACCTTGCTGAAAAACAAATCCGACATAAATCAGAAGATTATTGAAGAGAAAAAACTTTTAAATCAAATATTTTATACATTTATCGAAGTCTTCATAAATTTTCATTCAATGAAAACAAAAGACAAATAAATTTCAATATTTTTCGACAGAAAAAAAATATTTATAAGAATTCATATTCGAGTGAAAAGATTATTTGATTTACTCTTATTCGGTGCCTATTATTTGTATCTATTTATAAGTGATTTATATATGAATTTGAGAAAAACTCAAAAAACTTTCTGCATTTCATGTCTCGAGTGATAAAAATTAAATGATCCGTAAAAGAGAGGCAAAAATCCTATTAAAAAGCATACATTAGAAATGACCAAGGGGGTATAATATAAATAGGTTCTAATTTTTTATCGCTACGGCCCCTCACAAAGAAATTTCGTACTTAAGGCACATCCCTTAAAAAATAGACCCCCGAAGGTCCAAACCCTTGGTCATCCCTGGCATACATTAGATCCAGTTTTTAAAATAATCAGTGTTTGAGTTTACAATAGATTATAGTTATTAATGGCCTATAATTTACTCTTTGAAACGCGGCGGTCGATTCCTGTGCCGTTCCCCTCAATTTTGGCTCTCATTCTTCCGAATCAATGCCTAGTTTATTGTGAAAGCTATCAATGATAACAATAGAAATATTTCACACGATTCAGCGAATGAGTGAAATTTTTGAAAATATTATCTTGCTCATTAGTCACTTGAAAATATTTATGCAAGAATTTTCATCTAAAACACCAAGCTAATTATATTTAGCAAATACTTGTTTTAATGCTTGATAAATGATGATATGATGTTCAAATATTTTCCTTTTATCTCTTAAATTCAAGCATGTTCAAATTTAACATGAATAATTTTATGGAATATCGAATAAAATGGAAAAATATTTACAGAAATAATTTGAAAATTAAAAAATTTTTTAAAAGTAATCCTGAAATTCATGAGAAACAAAGTAAATTAAACCCGGATTTGGAAGGGGTGGGCTCAAAGATTCTGACCCCCCATAAGACGAATATTTTAACATTACGGCCCTACCCTAAAGGTCTATGTGATCCCCCAAGCCTGTAATACCTTGCACATGCCTGATATTAATGGTAAAAACAACTTATTATGTGAATGTATTTGATATCATTTTAATCAAGAATAATAATTACTTGATTTTCATCGAATAAATCCATGGATTCGCTCATAGATTTAGTATGTATCAAGTTCAATAATCACAATTAACTGTATCAAATTTGGCGGTCCCTGGTTATTGAAAATGAGAAGCGTTTGAAACAAAGCCCTTCAAAAGACAATAGAAATGAGAGAAAGAGTGAAATCAGAGGAGAATAGTCTTCACGTCTTTTGAAAAACATTTGATAAGAGAAGTGTTTGGAAAACAACATCTGATTTATTACTATTTTCTCCCAAACCTCTCACTAAAGAGAATACCGTTTTCTGACTTAAAATAATAAAACTTATGTTAAATAAATTTTTCGTTTTTCCTGTTTTTCGATCCGGAATTAAGATTAATTGACTCAGAATTGAGTGTTTCCTATGGTTTTGTTGTCTAACCCTAACAATTAATATTTGAGAGCACAGAATAAAGTCAGTGGCTCTCTATTATTCACCGCACTATAAATGTTTTTTGTTGTTTCTCTGCATAACATTTAATTATATATCCATTTGAGATGATTTGCACATCAATTGCATTACACGAACAGTGGGCTCTATTCTGTGCTCTGTTCGGTGCCCTAATAAAAATCATTTCATACGTTAAGTGACTATCTGTTCAATTAATGGCAAACCCTGTGCTCTTAAATGAAGAGGTTTTCCAATTTATAATTAAACTGAACGCAAACTTCTCATTAGACTCATAGCAACACTATATTAAGTTCTGGCACTTCATAGACTCCAAATATTCTGTGCTGTGCTGTCCATTAGGAAAATCCAGGTTTATTGATCGGATGCCTGTGCTTAGGTGTGAGCCATGAATTTCACGACAATTTTTCAAATATCAAAATTAGAGTTAATTTCGCAAAAACTTTATTTTCCAGTCATTTGAGTCGGAAATTGAAGTCAATTCTGGCACCGAATGCCAACTCTTATATCCGGACACAAATCTATTGGAATATAAGTTGAGTTCATTTGGAGGATAATTATTTGTATAAACGAATGATTTTTCATTTTTAAAGAGCATTTGGAAAAACAATTAACAGATATTAATCAGTGTTTTTAATTGCGAGTAAAGGATTTTATTTGTCATTTGGGTTTAGAAAACAGAGATTTTGAACAAAATTTTGTGTGATTTTTGACATCAGATTCAATAGAATTACGATTTTATTTATTATATTTGATTTATAAAAATGATTTTTCTCCGCATTTATTGTCGAATAGAGTTGTTGTAGAAAAAGCTTTTTCTCCTTAAATCAAAATTTTTGTCGCATTTTATTCCTTCCTTTTTAACAGAATGGGAGAGAGAGAGAGAGTGAGAGAGAGAGAGAGAGAGAGAGAGAGAGAGAGAGAGATTACTCAATTGAAAAGTTCAAACACTAACCAGGGAAGAGAATTGTAAATAAAATTATTTCAAATTTGACAAGATAAATTTCTTTGGTAGTTTAGAAAATTAAATTAACGATTTTGATATAATCCATCAATTTAAAACTTAATTGAACAAGCAACAACAAACTGGTGCTTTTAATAAGCTAAATTTTAAACTTGGAAAGTGATAGTCGTGGACATCCCACTAATCTTCGTAAATATATCTGAAAGCAAAGAAAAAGTACAATAAATTGACAAAAAGTAGTGACAAAAAGTACAGCGAATCTCATTTTTATCCGAACCGACGTTCGCTATATTTCTGACAATTTAGTCGCCAATAGTTTCTCTTCTTTTGAATTATCCGTTGAAACAGTTTTCTGCCATATTTTGTCTGTGAATTGGAATCGCCTTATAAGCACTTCAGCCCTTTGGACCGTTTAGTCAACCATTTCTCTTCTTTGGCACAGAATAAGTCAGACAAACGTATATAAAGATATCCAAAAAAGATATTCGACACACAATTCTTCAGACAATCCTTATGGCCAGTGCTGTGGCACTGGTATAGCACTCGTAAGAAGAAAAATATTAGGATTTATTTCATTAATAATTTTCAGGGCTTTTTCAGGGGACAGACATATCGGCACAAGTGTTGGGCCACAAAAATAGCAGAAATAAGCAAAAAGTTTTGTACGAAAAACAAACTTCACTTTTCTCTACAGTTTTGCTCCTTTTTCTTGTTTATAGCAATCAATTAAAAAACTGTACGAAAACTGGGAATAAATCAATAGTTTTCTTAGAAAAACGACTGAAAAAACTTATTCCACGATTAGTTTTCCAGATATGTCTTCATTTTATTCTATTAATCAAACTTTAATCTCTTTTATCGCTTCTTTGTAGACCTATTCAGACATTTTGCCCGTTGATTGCAATCTCTATTTGTTCATCAATTTTTGTTTTTCATTCATTTCATTATTGTTGGCAAGAATTCTTTTCAAATTTGTGCTTGATTATATTTACACAATTCATTTAATATTTATATATTTTTTTAATTAAAGAAAATTCAATTATAAGTGAATTAATCGAAAAAATGTGTTAAAAATTCAATTAATAGAGATTTTAATGAAAAAACTGCCGGAAGTCTAACAAAAAAAATTGTTATCAAATAAAACAATTGACAAGATTTTTAAGTATTCAACTTTAATAAAATTAACTTGATAACTTCTATAAATATTATAATCACATGAAAATGTTTAAAATTCGATTAAAAATTCTTCGTGAAAGTGAAATATTTTATTCTCTAAAGATGCGATCATTTTATTTATAAGTTATGCCCAAGATTATTTTGCTAGAACATGAAAATGAAATTCGGTACCACACAATAGGGAATAAAAATATAAATATCGATTGCTAAGATGAGAATAATCTTGGTCTAATACTGTAAAAAGTCAGTGCATATGACAAACGTTTTATTATCCGATTATCGTTTGTCTCGAGAGTAGACTTAATAATAATTTTTTTTTTTCGTTTCTTTTCTGTAATTTTAATTTTGTTGTCACACTTTGTAAACTCGTTTTCTATTTCTTTAGAAAATTGGGTTTATTTTCATATAACTAAAGAGAGAAAAAACGCAAAGAAATGCTTTAATTTTTAATGAGATTTAGTCTAATCTCTGAATTTGGAAAATAGGGTTCACTTGAAATGAATACAATGTTTATACAAAAACTAAATGAAATTAAATACAATTTCACAGAACTCATGAAAGTTTAATCTAATTTTGGAGCTCAAGGAATGAAAATCAATTGCAATTCTAGAGGTTACCAATGGAATTAACTTAATTGGACAAGTTCAATTGTGTTTTAAAGGTATTTGTCGCTCTAATTTATTCCCTCTTAATTCTATGCCTCTGTATTCCCAATTTCTCCCTGATTAAAGCAAAATAAATACCAAGAAAAGGATCATTGAATGAATTGGACCTATTATTTTCTGACCAATAGTCAATCTTGGTCATTCCATTAATTGTAAAGTAAGTAGATAAAATAGAATAATAGTTTGGTATAAGTTATTTATTATTCCATATATTTCAGATGAATACCAAGGGGAATTGAAACTTATGCAACTGATTATGTTTTGATCTTGTTTCTTTGCTCAGACTCAATTAAAAGGAGTTATAAACTAGCATAAACTGGATTCTTATTAGTACTGCGAAATTGACTTAAAGCCATTTGATTTTCTGAAATAATATCGCAGTTTGTTTGCAATTCATAAGAATATAAACATTTTTATATGAATTTAATTCGAGAGAGAGAGAGAGAGAGAGAGAGAGAGAGAGAGAGAGAGAGAGAGAGTCGAAAGGAAGTAATAAAATATGAGAAGTGTTTGCAATGGAAAAGAAAATAATACTTATATCGGGAATGAGTCTCATCGGTATCGGCCCGAAGGCAATGAACTGTTACCTCTCCTTAAGTATTACTTCAGACTATTTGGACGGAAAAATGAGACGATTCTTAAGTTTTAGAAAAAAAATAGACTTCTTTTCCAAAGTCTGGACTTTTTATTGAACTGACCAAACACTTTGTTTCGCATCATTTGATATTTTCGAGGCTTAAGTATTTGACAAAAAACTAAGTGAAGGTATTGGCAGAAGAAGTGTCACTAGATTTTCGGTTTCGATAATCTCCCGTCTGATGGGCTCCGGGTTTAAATTGAGCCAATCATAGGTTTACTTAATAGGACTGTCCTCTCAGTTCGCTATTGATTGGTATTTGTCTCAAAAGATCCAAAGTTTTACGTTTTGTTTATTAAACTTTTGTTATAAAAAATCGTTGTTTTGTTGAACACAAAAAGCGAAGCCTTTCGGAAATGGGTTAACCCTCTGATGGCAATCAATGCCAGAGTTGTCTTAAGACTGACACGTACTCTATTCAGTGTATCAGCCGGTGCTCATCAATAGCCTATTTGTGGTTCAGAGGACTCGATATCACTTTTTTTTAATAATAAAAAACTCCTTCGAGACAGTGATGGCACACATTTAGGAAAATAGCTATTCTGTGCTCACCATTGCACTCAAGACTTATGCCATTCCTCTTTGCCTTTGTTTTTATCTCCAATTCTGTTTCAATAGAAGGGAACAGACTGTGTGCTGATGGGAAAGCAAAGGGGGGAGTGTTTAGCTGAGGAAAAGACAACAAGTCTTGAAATTTATGCTGAATAACACACTGAGGATGGAATATGCCTGTGCTCTCTGTCTGTGTATGTGCTGTGCTTTCCTATCTGAGCCACAATATGTAATCAGCTATGCATACAATACTGGCACAGCCTGAGCCCAGTGCACTCAGTTTTGCTTCTTATCTAAAAACTAAGAGATGAATAAATATTTAATGACTCAGACCTATGAAATGGTCACTTATTTTTTAAAACTTTGTAACAGAAGCTAAGGGAACGGGTATTAGGCCTTCCCTTTGACTACTGTTTGGTTTAAAAAATTCTAATCCAATGGAAATGTTATTCAATCGATTCTATGAATAAATTTCCAGTTTTTCCTCACTTTTTCCTCGAATCAAATTATTTTTAATAAATAATAATAAATATATTTTTTCAAAACTGTGTATAAAGTCTTAAATATATATTTATTTAAAGAATTTTTTTCTTTCATTCGTTAAATTGAATTCAATATAAGAAACTATTTTTTAGATTAAATAAAAATATTAATAATTTGTTTTTCTCTTCACTTTTTGAAAAACATTTTGAAATTATTATTCTGTGCTGTGAAGAGTGGGTTCAGATTTGTTTGCCATCTCTGGTCTTCATCCAGACCTGTGCGTCGATGTGTTTGTTGACCGGTATGTGAAGGAGCGGACACTTGTCTTCTAGTGAACAGTTGGTTGTGCGCCAGTAGTAGCACTCCCCTTTGTTGTCCTGGGGCTGTTTCGGGCGACAGAACTTCAGCTCTGTCTGGTCATTGGTGGGCGCAAAGAACATACGCAACGGCACCGGCTGTCCATTATGGTAGTTATTGATGTCTGTGTGAATAGTGCCCTGGAGTTTGGCGATGGCCTCTATCGGTGACTGACAGTTATCGAAAAACACCCAAATGGCGGTCCGAGAATTGCGAATCGGTTCCAGGCCTTTGACTTTACCGAAAACGGAAAACCTCTTCAGTAAAGCCTTTTTGTTATCGATGTTAACGTTTTCGACTCTCAACCCATTATAACCCCAAATGTTTGTCGGTTTCAGTAGTTTTTCACTTGATTTCAATATCGAGGTCATTGACAGCGGTTTCACTGGCGTTGCCATTGAGGAGAATGTAACCATTGATGGCTGCGATTCGGCCAATTGGGCCCAAGTCCTGGCTTTGTCCGCATATTTGACTCCGGGCTCGAAGCCATTGACGGCACTGTTTGTGTCCAAAGTATTCAATTCAAAACACTTATTATTAATACTATTATCAGTCGTTTCCATCAGTTTGAAAGTCTTATTCATCTTTTCGTCAATACATCCGTCAGTAGTGGACACTCTTTCGGCTAACAGACCATCGATTGCGGTCCGAATAGAGTCATAATTGTTGGCGCCTTTGATTGCCGTCTGTTTATCAAAACCCATGTCTAAGAGTGCAGTGCATCGCATTCGGAGTAACTCCTCTCTGGTCTCCGCACAGTTTGGATTCATTTCCAGTATTTGTTTATAAGTTTCCTCGGCTTTAGTCCATTCCTTAAGGCCTGCCAACGCCCGGGCTTTTCTGAAATAACACTTTTCTACTTTACTATTGAGACGAATGGCTTCTTCGCTGTCGGACAGACACAAGTGGTATAACTCATTCTTCTCGTAACAAAAGGCTCGGTTCAAATAAAAACGATAATCAAATGGAAACAATTCTATCGCTTTGGAGAACAGGTCAATAGCGGCGAAGTACTGACCCGACTCTGCCTTCTTGTTGGCCTCAGCGCCCAATAACACGGCTTTACTTCGAAGCATTCCTTTCCCTCTAAACAAGTGATCACTTCTAGTAATTGTCTTTAGTTTTCTTATACCACAAATTATCTGTTATTTTATAGATTTACTGTTCAATAGATTTATACAATTGTTTGGAAAGTTTTTGAATCGATTCTATCGATAATACAGTTTCTTAACAATTGTCTCGCGATTTGAAAAGTTTTCGCTATTGTTGTCAGTGATGTCCAGTTTGAGACTTGACCTCTGAACTACTGATCATTCAATGAACTTGGTTAATTTTTATTATTCTCCAGAATGTATATTTAGTTCAGCTCTAAAAACATTGAGGTTTGGCATAACTTGAAGATAGTATTTCCCAAAGTGATGGCCATTTACTTCTTGCGCATCACTGGGTTTATGGCTTAGATTTTTGAAATTTTGTTTAATAAAAATTATTTATTTCTGTTCACAAATGTAATTAATCTGTCATTTAATCAGATAAGAGTTCCTCATTTCCTTTGCTTTCTTCAGTGAACAGGACGTGCACTGAATCTAAGCACAGAATAATTTTGGAGCAGACTTTCTAAAGTCAAAACACTTCTCATTAATTATTTAAATGCAATTTACAAATGAAAAATCGGCTCAAATTCATTATTAAAAAGAAATAATTTCTTATTTGCATTGAATTTAAGTTAAATTTAGTGCAGAATCGCATCAAAAGAGATTCAAACAAACCCTTAATGACATTAAAACTAATATTAACCGTTGTTTTCAATTTTTAGAACATTTTCAGTGAAATTCGTTTTTCTTATGATTTTGATATATCGTTGAAAATTTCAAGTTAGTCACCAGGGTTACCAGGTCAAATATACTCACGTTTATGAACAACCAAAAATAAGCTTGATAAATGGAATTCCCTCATCAAATACGTTAAAAATTCATCAATAAAATTATAAATAGATTTAATTGAATTCAAGCAAAGCTTCGAATACTGAGAGAGAAGAATAACCCTGGTTATACCATGTTTAATATTTCATAAAAAATAGTTTCAAACACTGAAAGATGAGTTAAGAAAAAAGATAAGACAACTCTAAGACTGAAAAACTAATATTTAAAGTAGACGTTCATTCAGGAGAAGAATTTAATAAATGCATCAAAAAACTGGAGGACAGACATAAAACTCACACAACTATTACGAAATATTTTCCTCTATTTAAATAAATTCACATTATTTTAAAAATAGTGCCCAAAAATCCTTAGTTTTTTGTTTAACAAACATTTATTCCGATATATTCTCGTCGTATAAATTCATATAATGTATGTCTAGTTATATGGGTTTTTAAATGCTTTCAATTGTTTTAAAATCTCTCTCTCTCTCTCTCCCTCTCCCTCTCCCTCCCTCCCTCCCTCTCGCTCCATCTCCCTCTTCCTCTCCCTCTCCCATCACTTCCTCTCTCGTGTCCTCCAATAAGCCCTACATTAGAGGCAGTCCTGTAATGCAAAAGAGTATCATTTGAGGGGTTAAGCGAAAAGAAAATGCTTTGCATTCACAATGTTTTACAAATGCTAAGAGTGAACAGAATAAGAGACGGAATGAATCCAAAGTCTTTGCCATCTATTAGGGCTTAACTTTTTCTTTTCTTCGTTTTTCAGTCGTTCCGCTTTTTATGCCATTCCTTTCCTCTCGTTTTTTCCTTTTTTCGTTGCAAAACAAGACTATAAGTTTCGGATCTATTTTAATATTATTAGGATTTCGAGTTCAGTCGTCTTTTTTTCTTTACAGAGAGCTAACTAACCATTACTGCCACCACTACTGTCGGTGCTCTACTATTGAGTCAGTGCACAGCCTATTGACTTTTACTATGCTTTCTCTTTACTCTCTCCTTTCATTCTGTGCTATATCTTTGGCTAAATTTATGCCATACTTTAGATAACTATTGATATGAGTAGAAGTTTAAAGTTTGTTAGTCTTTATGTCATAGGTTTTCATTAAATTTTCCGAACCTTTCCTTTGAATGAAAGCAGAAAACCTGAAAACAAGTCAACAAATTCTTATAAGACTTGACTAGAAAATAGTTGAACACAAAAAACCCGAACGAATCCAACTTTTTGTGTAATTTTTTTCTTTGGATAAAATAAATTTATTTTTTGGTAATCGATTGGAATAAAGTGAACTTTTGTCAGATTTCGGAAATTTTCAGAAATAAATCAAATCTCTGTCCAAAAGAGAAATAAAACGAAGACAAAAATCTACAGAATTTATCTTGCTCAGTGACCGACTGAGGATGACCATAGTAATTTTGGAAAATCAAATTTATGATAAATTTTGGGAATGATTTTTACTTTTTGTTATGAAAAGCACACTCTTGCTAGCAATTAGTCAAGGTCAATTATTTGAACTTGAATTTGAATTTTAAATATGTACTTGATATGTTTTCAACTTTAGATATTGAATTTATTGCTCATTTGTTGAAGCGTTTCACCGATTGATAAATAATTTGATGTATTTGTCGTTTAACTCAAACCTTTCAGTTAATTATCTAATATTGACTCATATTTGAGAGGAGAGCCTCACTTAGAGGACAGTCTATTACTAGAAATTATTGTCATAGAAATGACTCAAATATTTGTAATTTTGGTCTAATATCGGATGCATTACAAAGAGTAAAGATTTACTAAATTGGATATAAATTGTTTGATTCAGTGCTGCAATTCTGTGCCAAAACTGGTGAAAGTAATAAATTTTAAGTGAGATCTAAAATTTGATGCCTTTATATAAGAGCACAGAATATAACAATCATTACATCGAAGGAATTCTCGTCTGTTGTTATCGGCTGTCATATAAAAAACAGAAGAAGTGTTTACTCGTTCATCAAAAATATCGGATTTTTCAGTGACGGCCCAAAAAGACGGGCGAATACTCCGCACAGAATGAAAGTCATCCGAAATATTCTCTCAAATAAACACATTCTGTGCTCTCTCTCTCTCTCTATATGAATGTCGGCTCAGTTTTATGAGAAATTTCTTTATTGAGTTTCGTTTGCCTCTAATTCACAGAACGAATGATTAAATAGATTTTTGTTCATTATTTTCACTAATAATATATATTTGATTCGCACATCAATTTTTCAACCAGGGTAATCCCAGTGCAATTAATTTATTTCCAATTAGCATATTTGAAATTATATACCTAATATTTTGAGCATGGCCAAAGTGAATTTGAATAAGTATTAGATTTCACCCAATATTTTGGATATATTATTTCATCTTGAATATATTGTTATTTGAGAGTGGCATGCTCAAATTAATCACTTATTTGAATTTAATGATTAACTTATTGAATGATTAGCGAAAACATTGACTTCAAGTGAAAAACATTGAATGAAAAGGAGATCTCTTCAAATGAATAGTCATTTTGTGTGGAAATACACAAAAATAGGGCAAACAATCAATACATTTGATTCAGTGATGAAGACTTCAAGACTTGTGCCGTGAAATCAAATCACAAGACATGCGAAGAGAGGACCGGAGAAAAAAAGCACTACTCGTCCTCTGAAATGAATTCACCATTTGATTCGAGTACAATCATTGAAAGCAAAAAAGGACTCAAAAGATAAAAGCCCTTAAATAAACTGAAACAAAGTCAATCAAATTGGCCATTGAATGAGCAAGCTCACTCACAGTTGGCTGAATTTATGGCCAGTACAAATATTTTTGCACTTTATTCTGTCCCCTTATTTACTGTCGTCACCTGTGCTCGGAATAGAAGACAACCATTTGTTTTGATAGAAAAATATCAACATTTATGTTGTTTTTATCGAAGGGATGTTCACTTCGTTCCCGATTAAGGCATTACTACTGCTTTTTATTTCCATCCTTATTGATAAATAGACTTTCTATTAGAATCTAATGAAAATATTTTCCAGCAAGGTTATTTCCAAAACAATTCTATTTCATGAATTAGGGCTCCATTTGCCAAATCTAATTCAACCATTACTATTATTACATACTTCATCTATCTTGCTCAATTTTCAAAGAGATTGGGAGAGAGAGAGAGAGAGAGAGAGTGAGAGAGAGAGAGAGAGAGAGACTTCTCTGAAATGAGAGACACATAACAAAAATAGGAAATCATTTCCAAAGCCATCGTTTTTGTCGGTACTATCGGTTTACGCGACGCACAGCCATAGCACAGCCATAACAGATATTATTCACTGACTAAGGATTTATTGAGCTTAAGGTCTGTTCCCATTTTCTGCCTCCACTGACAAGACTATAGACCCGATCTCTTATTGAAGGTTAAAAATGCGGTGAATTATAGCGAGAAAATCGAGTCAATCAACTGATTGAAAATTTTTCGATCAAATCGTTTTCCTCTAAAATTCCGGATACCTTTCGCTACGGATAAAGATTTATGACTAGTATTGGACAGGGATTGAAATTCTGTTCAAAAAACTATATGTAATCCAATGTTTTTTGGCCAATACTTTGGGGAATAGTTATTATTTTTGTTCAAATAAAAGGAGTGAACAACACTTGTCATTGAAATTGGGTTTACAAAACTGATAGTCCGTTCCCAGCATTCAATCAGTGGATAATAAAATGTTCATGAACATTGAAAATTTTCCATCATTTTCTTTCTAATGGAAATTAAATGAATCTAAATTCTATCGATTTTTATCAGGAACAAATTATATAAATTTATTTCCCAAAATACTCGTAAATTATGCCTCAAAACTATTCCTTTTATGTTCGAAATTATTATCTTGGAGGTTTATTCATTAAATGTTTCCATTGTTTGTATTCGAATAATGAATGTTTATTCTATTGATTTTTTTTTATCAGGAACAAATTATTTTGATTTAATGTGGAAAATACTCGTAAATCATGTTAAAATGCTGTTTCTTGCACATTTATTATCAAGGAGATTTACTGTTATATTCCTAATCAAAATTGCAAAGAATATTCTGTTCGTTCACTCATATCACGTAAGAAAATTAACATTAATTTCCCATAAACTTGGTATTAATTAATAGGGAGAACAGAGAAATAACATAAGCGTTATATATGTGTCTGAATTTCATGGATTAATTTGATTACATTTATGAATAGCTGTTTTGTTATGGAGTGGAGTGAGTGGAGACTCCATTGCCTCCATTCCTCGTATTTATCCGGTAATGAAATGAATGCTGAGTTTGGCCACTAATGATCGAGAATACGTTGGGTCGGAATAACTCATATAAACAGTGAACTCATGTATTGTTCAGTCAAACGAAAACTATTCTCATATCAGTTCGTTTGTTGACGTGATAGACAAGGTGTCCAAACTATGATCTTGCAACCAGTGTTCACCAGTGAGAATTTTAAAAGCCAGTAATAATGAGATTCATTCAGAAGAAGATGAAAATTATTTTTCTGATATATTTCTCTTTAAAAGAAAAGTCATAATTGATAAAAATTGTGTTTCACCCTGGTGGTCACTCAGTTAGGTTTATATAATTTACTTCATTGTCTGTTCGCTAACGGAAGACATGTATCTCTTCTTTGCATTCATTTCTATTTACATCTTTTGCTTTCTTAAGCCATTCCTTTGCTTTGTATTTACAGAATATTTATACAATTAATCCGGAATTCATTGAATTCATGGGAAATACATTCAAATCTCAAAAATTCACTTAAAATCCGATTTCAAACATTCATTTGTAAAGACTATTGACTGAAAACTAAACTAGCAATCGATCGGAATTTCCAATTTGAATGACAAATTCATCTATGATTGGGGACGAATATTTCACAAACTCATTAAGGCTCTGATAATTTATTTTACAACTATTCGGATCCGATTCTTCATATTCTTGTAGAATAATGTCATTAATAATAGTTTTAATTTGAATTCTTAACTATAAATCATTTCTTAATAAATGAACGAAAATCACGACTCTATTAATACATAAATTATTTTTTTTGTGATATCAAAAAAAAAAAATATATAATAATTTATTTTCTTCTTTCAAACGACGAGAGAGAGAGAGAGAGAGAGAGAGAGAGAGAGAGAGATCCAAAGCAAATGAATTATAGTTTAAGTCTTTGAATGCGATTTATATTAATTCTTAGCGAATAATAACATTGTTTTGAAAAATACAGAATTCATGTCTCATATCTTGTCGTTTATGCCGTTCTATTCTGTTCTTATGGTCGGGTGCGACGACCATAAACAAAGCAAATCCAATAGAAAAGTTATGGTGTTATCCATATTTAGAGTTAGTTTTATTGTTGTTCTCTATATATTCTGTGCCTCCAATCGATAACAATTAATCAGAGGGTCGGCCCAAAAGCAAATCCAATCCATTTTTCATGTCTGTCAGCAATTTCTTCAACAGTAATAACATTAGACTTCGTTTTCTCAACAAATTTCTTCAAAAATATGTGATTTTTGTCTTTTATATGCATTTTATTCTCTTCGAGATTTTGTGATTCAGAATAAGAAATAAAAAAGAGAGAAAAAAAACAATTCATTTGAGACATATTTCCAGACAAACAATGAGAAAATACAACTAAAACCGAGACATAAAGTAATTGTAAAACAATTGGTTACTAATAATCTTGATGCAATGACAGAGATGACCATGCTAGTACACTAAAATTAACAAACTAACTGAAAAATTAATATAATTACTGAATATTAAACAAAATAAAGTACACAATAGGTTTCAACAGAATATATGGTACTAAGTAAACCGGGTCATTTAATCTTGTTACCCATGGATGAGTTGAAACCATCTTGGTTATAAATAGACATCACTCACTTAAATAGTCAGAGTTTTGTTTCATTTCTCTGTAAATTAATTCATTATTTACTTTCTTATAAATTGGTTATCAATAAAAAGGAATAGATTTCTCTGAAAATCTATTTCTTAATGCACTTGAATTCAAATGGAAAAACAAACCAGGAATAAAATCAATTACTTTTAATGGACTTCAGGCTCATTCAACATATCAAATTGTATATTACCCATATCAAAATTCTTTTCCATTAAAAGTCTTCTCAGCATCGCTTGAAAAAAATGGTTGTGACAGTTAGCAAGATAATTCGTAATAGTTGATAGATAAGACCATTACTAGCCTAAAATACCGGTGCGATATACTCAGCGCTCTTTGGATCAGTGCTTTCGACAGTTATATAATAATCCGGCAGAAAAATGATGGCGTAAAAGATTATCTCCGAAGAAGAAGAAGTAAAAAATTCTTCGACTTCTTCTTCATTGTAATAACCGTTCGAAGAGTTTATCTCTGAGTCTATACTAATGAAGACCTTTTTCTAAGCTCTTCTTAAGTCCTTTACGGCAATAAAATTACTGCAATTTTTTTCTTTCGCTCTCTAATAGGGATGTGCAGGGGGTCCTCTACTTTGGATATCACATAGAGTCATATAAACCAGTGTAATTAGGTCATTTCATTCTAAAAAACCATAATAACAGCAGATTTTTTCAACCAAGTAAAACTTACTAAGTTTCACTACGATATTTTGTAAGTTAAAATTTAAACCTTGCTCATACATTCTTCTTGAGTCTGAAGGCGTTTTTCTCGTTAGTAATTCGGAACTAACGGTTAGTTTTCGTTAGAAAATATCGTCTTAAAGAATCACCAGTTAATTAATTATCGGATTCCATCCTTGTTTTGCTTTTCTCCCTGGTATTCACATTTCTGGGACTAATTTTCAGTAGAAATTAATTTCATTCGCGTTTCCCCACACTTTAGTTGAATAAACACTCGAGAAATAGTTTGGTTGTTATCTCTACGGGAATCTGAAAAAATATATGCCCTTTGAAATCAATATTCAGTTGTTAACAGTCTGTAGATTAGGTACTCGAAGGAAGTACTCAAATATTGCCACCAAATAAAATTTCAAATCAAGAGAGAGAGAGAGAGAGAGAGAGAGAGAGAGAGAGACCTGTTCTTTGTATCAAGACCAGTGATGCGGAAGGGAGGGAGTATAGGGTAAATACCCTCCTTAGATTTCTTGCTCGAGCTTACCCTCATAAAATTTTGACAAAATATACAGCACCCCCTGTCGCCGCGGCAACATTTTCAGCTTTTTAGGGTTATTTAGCCGAACAAATAATTGGCCGAAATGGACATTTCACATTTTAGGCTGAATAAGTTAAACCTCCTTAGAAAAAATATTTGCGACACCCCCCCCCCCCCTGAGTTGCGGTCCTTCCGCATCACTGGTCAAGAGTTTCATTTAAATTTATGAAAAACAAATATTTGGAGACATTCTCTATGTTTCTGATATTTTAATTTAAAAGCACTTTTAAAGGATATTTCGCAAAACACTTTTATTAGATTTATCGAATATACCCAGGGGGTTTATTCGAATCTATAATTTAATCCCTGGCTATGAAATTGTAGCTAAATCAACTTGGTTACACTTCAAAATGAATTGATTTCGTGAAAATGGTTTAGAAACTACTTTTACGCTGAATTACAATGAATTGAATGAATACATAAATCAAGATTAAAACCAAATCTTATTTTCATTATATAAATGAGTTTAACATTTATTTAATCGAGAATTTAAATGAGTGAATAAATATTATGTTCTGTTATCTCAGTTAATTATATATGCATTTTAAGCATGGTGAACTTTCAGTTGTAGAAGACCAAGATCAATTCGAAAGATTTAAAACGTTGAAAATGTTGTCTCTTAAGAGCGTTGAGAGCCTTAAGAATCGTTTGAAGACATTTGTGACCTCTTATACAGAATTGTCAGAAAAGGGACAGATTCTGAGCTACAAAATTAAGATATAGTATCGCTGTTAAGGGACTGATAGGGGACGGGCGCCAAACAAATTCAATGATCGCTTCAGAGAATAGCACAATAGGATTGGCATCAAAATTGTTAGCTTTTTGAGAGACAGTCTGACAGAGCCAGTGATGGGCTGAACGTTGATCTAAATGGAGGGCTTAGGCTCTGTTGTTCGCTAAAGAATGAGAGGGAATGAGTGGACAGGCGTTTGAAGTGTTGGACAGTCGGAGCGGAAAAATGATTCACTACTCGATTATGATCCGCTCCTTTTTCAGAGCCAATAATAATAATAGTTTTTATGTGTGTTTTCGTTACACATTTGATAACTTTATATATTTATTTATCTGTCATTCACTTCAATATCGCAGATAAAATACTTATCATAAATTATCTTGGTCGTCCACAAGGAAATCTGCGCTAAACCCCATTAGGAATCAAGCTATTAATATTCATCATGAGTGTTTTTCAAATCAAAATCATATTGATAGAATGCTTAGTAATTTTGTTTTAAAGGACCTAGCTTATTTTCTATGTGTGCTTTCCAAAGGATTTGAGCAAATTTTGCATTTTTGCTCATATCTGACAACTCCTGCTCATCACTCAGTCATCAAATCCGATATAGAATTGAAAAATTATTTTTCTATCCCTTTTGGACGAAAAGATTTCTGGATGTCTTCCCTTCCGTTCCCCTCCGTATCGGCAATGATACGGAAAAATGAAGTATCGGTTTATTAAACTTTAAAGTTGATGACACTCTCCTCCACTCTTCTCCACTCTCTTATAAAACCATTGAATTAACTATTGATAGAAGTCTTTCCCTTTTTATTCACTTTTCAAATAAAAGCCCAGTTTTTTGTCTAACATTAGTTCTCACTCTTATCGCAGATTTTATTAATAATTTAGATAACTATTGATTTTCATTAAGTCCTTTGCGAACACACCGATTATTTGAGCATGGTAACACTATTCCTTTTGATTTATTATTTATTTTCAAATTTGAATTTATTGTTCATTAAAATAATTGTGATTTTATGGATGTGTTGAACAAAAATCCCCGAAATCTCCAGTCATTTGTGTATTGACTTCGGAGGCAAACAAACCATTAATCAAAATATGAGACAAAACTCTAATTTTATATCGTTTTGCATCTCATTTATGATATTAAAAGGCATATAAATAATGAAAAATTACCCCGACTTCGGAAAACTCTTGTTATCTGGCAATACACTGATTCATGAGGAGGAAAACGAGCGGACAGAATGGGTTTTATATTACAAGTGCTGAACGACGAGTGCGACGACACTCAACGTCACAATATTTCCATATCTTTGTTCCATTGGATGCCATCGCCTATGGCTTCAAAACTCATCAAAATTTTAAAACAATGAACACTGAAATTAAAGGACAGGGATGTTGAGGCAGTCATAGCGCATGAAAAACGGCTGTCAGAGCTATTAAACACTCTTTTCCTTCCCCTCAGAGGACAGCCATATCTTTTACATTAATTAATATTAAGTATATTCCACTTCATATTTAATTATCAAATAATTATCAGTAAATTTAATAACAATTTCTCCTCTAATGAAGTCTATTATTGTTCGCCAAAAATCCCAGCAATTAATTAAAAGTCAGAAATTAAGGACAGAATAATTTGAATGTAATTTTTTTTGTGCTTTTGGAGAAAAACATTGATTTTCTCATTAGATATCTGAATATCTGAGGGAAAGAGATTGAAAAACCCTTCCCTTTAAATCCGAATAAATACTATGAATGGAATTGTTTTCTGTATTTGAAGTCAAAATTGATTTTTCATTCAATTTTCGTATTCAATGAATCACTCAATTCGTGATCAGAATATATACACAGAATTTATTCAGTTCTCTGTTTTCCCAATTCTTTTATAAACAGAGAATATAGAGAACAATGAAATATATCTATAGATTAGAGGCACAGAATATATGCCATCCTTAGGAGAAAAGGAGAGGAGAATAGCAAAAAAAATCAATCAAACAGTTGTCTACATTATTGGTGGGCCCGTCGGCGACGTCTACCACTCAATTGACAATAGGATCCAAACGGCAAATATTATGCCAGCAATGGTTTGACTCAAATATAAGTTTATTGCTTTGAGCCCTAACTCAGGCCTAACTCAAAGAGACGACAATTTGTGTATTTTCACAATAAGGTCGTTATTTGATAGAAAAACATCAGCTTTTTCGAGCTCTTCCTAACGGCTTCCCTCTGTCTATATCTGGACTGGGAGTATAAGTCATCGAAAAATAGCAAATAAAAGTAGATTACATCAAAGGACAAGAATAGTGATGTTCTCTCACAAAGGGTCCGGACAGGGCTCAAGCGAAGGGCTTTCTCTGTTTCAGTTTCTTCAAAAACGAATGGATAAATTCAACCCTGGCCATACAGAATAAGTGATTTTCTCAAGGAATAGATCCATTTAGACGAAGCCAACCCATTCCCATCTCTGGGTTTTTGGAGTGGGAGGAAAGTAGACAAAAAATTGTTTAGAAATGTAGTCAAATGTAATTACATGTAATTGATTGCAGACACGACATAACCATCACATGAATTGTTGTGTACTTTGTTTTGTTTGATTGCCGTTTGTTTGATGTCTTGTTTGCAAATTGAGACCACATTTTGCTAATCGAAATGCTTTTTATTTTTCACTATTTCTTACGTTTTTCCTCATTTTCTTTCACTCTTTTATTATCCAGGGATGTGATGACCAGGTTTATGTCTGATTATAACAAAGTAACAAGGCAAATATCCCTGAGCATCTCTCAGATCTTATCTAATTTAACAGGCTTTTACTCTCGCACACAATCAAACTATTACCTAGATTAATACAAACTGATACCTAAATCAAAAATTTAATTATTAATCAAGTTTTAGATCATCTGTTTTAGTATTGTTTAATTAAATATTTGATCCTAGCAAATTTTTAAACATGCACATATTACTCTAATTGGTGCAAGCACAATTTAATAAAATAATAAATATCTGTTCATTGATTAGTAAATATTTTTTTTAATGCGAGTAAAATAAAGCCACTGAGGTGTGAGTGGTATGCGGCTAAAAATAACCATGGTAAGCTGGTTTGACGAGATAATAGGATTACCGCATCATTGATCTGGAGCACAGTGTTAAGGGAGAGTGTGTGAGTCTGTGTGAGTCGTGGCCACACCAGTGCTCTCTATTCGTCAATGACTAGACACCAGTCGGCACACTATAGCACGAGGTCGTGATCGTATAGTGGTTAGTACCTTGCGTTGTGGCCGCAATAACCCAGGTTCGAATCCTGGTCACGACACAGTCTTTTTTGTAATCTATTCATTCCTTTTTGTTCTTTTCAACTCAATTTAATTTATCTTGCTCATTTACATCATTTTTAGAAATATTTTGACTATTTATATTATTTTATTTCAAGTTACAACATACAAATAGTAATGTATCTTGTTCAGTTTAAACAAAATTACTCTCTGATTGGTTATCCCATAGAATGGGTCAATAAAATAGCATTTTGTGCGACAAAAAAGCAAAACAAATGAAAAATAAATACTCAATGGAAGAGACCATCAAATTAAATGGACTCAAATCTACTTTTTTTTTTCTTTAATTTTTTTTCTTTTCCTCTGAAATGAACTCAAATTTTTCTCTTTTAAGGAATAAAACTTTTCTTAAACTTTGATATCTTTTTCTTTCTCTCCATCCGTTCCTCTCTTTTTGGTGTACTTTATATTTAGGGGAAAAATCAATAGTTTTTTATTGCATTCAAATCGATTAGAGCACAGAATAGAGTGAAGAATATTCGGGTTGAGAGAGGAATGTCTGGAAATAATCCAATTTAGGCTATTATTCAAGAAATGAAACAATTTTTTACTGACTATTCATTTCTGGGTTAAATATTTTTGTGGACGGAATAAAATCCATTCTCTATTCCAGAGTATTAATCAAAGAAAGCAAAACTGTATTACCCCTAATGGTTGGCCCGAAAACAAATATTAATTCATTTGTCAAAATCCGAGTGATTTTGTGGAGAAAAAGAAATAAAAGCAAATAAAATGAATATTCAGTTATATTATGACATATGAGGCAAGAAATAAAATTTTTGTAAACACAGAATATTCTGTGCGTTTTCACAGCTCTTTATTTTCATTCATTATTTTTGGTGTTTTTTGCAATAAAAGTCGAAAATTTAATTTTCTTCGAGTTTTACGCTTTGTTTCAAACGAAATAAGTTTTTCCTATTGTCTTATGTATTGAATCGAAACCATATTTCAAACAATTTAATGGTTCAGCGATTTTGATGTCAATCAGAGACAAACAACTACTGAAGGAATACCATTGTGGCGATTATCAGAGAAAAACGAGGCAAACATTTTTGCCACAGAAACAAGTGATCAATGGTTTCGGGTTTCACGACATATACGGAGAGAGAAAAACATTTATTTATGTTTAATATAAGTCTTATTTAATTTTCTTTATGATTGTATAACTCATATAGAATTTATAGACATGAAAAATGGTGTTTCCTTCACCAGTCAGGTACGCCCTCTCACCATCTTATTCGAGAGAGAGAGAGAGAGAGAGAGAGAGAGAGAGAGAGAGAGAGAGAGAGAGAGAGAGAGAGATCCGACTAATAACCAACGGATGAATTATTTAGTTTAAACTTTTAATCAAAGGCATTATAAAAGGAAGTCCCTAGATGAGATTATGTTTGTTCACGTGGTGTCCCTATTGACCGTCTCTGTTATGTTTTTTCTTTTGCTTAATCAGCTTTTGAGTCATTTAATGGCTTCGAATAATTGATTGAATTCTTTATTGGGTTTTGTTTTTCAAAGAGAATAGAAATTGATTTTAACCTAACTTTCGATTCGCGAAACCTTTCCGTCGGTTTTGTTTTGTATTGAATTAGTCTTTTGTCTGAAGAAAAAATCTTTTTGACTGAATTTTCATTCAATTTGATCTCTCTTTACGAGTCTCGCAAATGTAATTGAGTGCCTGTTTTGCAAGAGCAGTTGATCAGCATTCAAAATTCAATTTCGTCTGAAAAACGATTGCCAAGAATATTTCAGGGAAAAAATCAAATATTTATTAGGGTCAAATTATGACTTCGAACAGACGAATACCCAGTGGATTAGCCTGGTCTATTTCCTAGTCAAAATTGAATCCTGATTGCTCATCCACTTCTCTTGCAAAATAAACACTCAATACTGGTAGACCTGGCTGATTCACTTGATAGCGTTTTTTGAAATCTAAATTTAACTTGAATAAATATCAGATGAATTCCCTTCTGAAAATTAATCTTGGTTTAAAGTTTCAAAGAATAATTTCAATTTTCGTTTTGAAATATGAGTTTGAAAACTATTTTCTCGAATACTTCTCCGTCTGTTCGAGACTTTTATCGCGTATTTGAAAATAAAATTTTAAATATTCATAAAAAATAAAAATATTTTTTCAAATGAAAGCAATATTCAAATCAGGGTTTATTTGAGCCGAAAATTAAATTATAAGCTGTGCTATAAGATGTGGCGTTCCTCTAAGTATGTGCCATATCTGCAATCAAAGCTCTATCGACATCTTATATTCAAAGATTGAATTTATTTTTTTCATAAAAACTTATTGAAAATGAAATTTCAATCTTCGTCTCCAATCAGTTTCAGTCTATTTAGACACCTTTTCTTATTTTCAGCGATCACCAAGGTGGTTCTTATAAAAATAATCTTGATAAATTGGTAAAAACTCATATTTCATCAAATCTTCTAGAATAGATTTATTAGTTGAATCGGATTGAAGATGAGTCGGGGACAATTTGATCCTTTAAGAACTTCTAACCAAGTTGATCTGGAAGAATTATAAAGACCATGAACATCTGTGTCTTCGTCAATCTGAGACGAACCCAATGAAAGGGAAGAAAAAAATCTCAATAAGAGTTTTGAATAAAGTTATTATCGGTTTATGAAAAGCCTTTAACTCTAAGCACAACCCATAAGTGCCTAAACTTCTTGGCTTTAAATTTATCGGAAATCCCATCGAAATTGATTTACTCATATAAGTTATTGAAGAATTTCCCAGTGATTTATCACTTGATTCCCACATTAAAAATGAATTTTCCCACTGAAGAGAGAAAATGGATTCAAAATTTATTCATTAGTTTTTTGGGCCGAAAATAAATCAAAAGATTTCCTATACTTTTGAGAGAAATACTGTTTTTCAATATCCAATCAAAAGTGAATTCTTAAAGAATTTAATAAAACATTTTTCACCGGAGAGTAAGACAGGTCTAAGTGTGTAGAGCTCTGGTGAATACGATTTTCTCTGCTTTGTATGTCATTTATAATTAGTGTCAGACGTATAGCAAACATGTTATTCAATACATTAATTCATGACTTTGTGCTAAACCAACAAATTGTTTAACAAACAGTTGATTCCATTGAAGCTAATGATGTGCCCTTTTTCGCCATTTTTTGCTACTTTCCTTTCTCTCCCCTCAACTGAATGGATTGTCAATTACCTCCAAAGAATAGCAAGCATAATTCAGATTGTAATCATAATTTAGCAAGAAAACTTTAGCCTTTCTCATATGACCATGTTAAATATACCTCATTAATCAACAACACGAACAATTAGAGTCAAAATTTATTCTATGAATGATGCAGTTATTTAGCTACCATACTACCATGCTTATATACACTAGTTTCGGAGTATTTTTGGCTAGACACCATAATTTAATTAGTGTCTGTCCGCAGAGTAGTGTACAGTTCTGTTCTCATGGGAACACCATATACTCTGTTCCTAAATTACAGTGTATAAGACTTTACTACAATTTGTAGACTCAAGTGTAAAGATACCCTGGTAATAACTGACCAGAAGAATGAAAAATAATTGTAAGAAAATGAGGTCTTTATATTAGGAAATGAAAAGTATATTTGTTGCACCTTGCTCGTTGCTTGAAATGAAAGGAGAGACAAATAATTTGTTGCTTTAGTTTTATATCAAATTTTTTGTTTGTGTTGTCGTTGTCTTCAGTTTTATATAAATTGATGTTTGAAAGTATGGTTTCGTGTATTCTATCGATGAAGTGGTGGTCAGAGATTTGTTGCAATCAATTCCTGTCTCACTTCAGGTTCGGTAACGCAATCATTATTTCACAATAGGTATGAGCGCACAGTTGTCTCAGCGCCGGCACAACAGTAGTTCCTATTTTTGTTAGTTTTTTTTTAGAATTAATAGACAAACATTTGAAATGAAAATCTATACTATTTTTCTGACAAATTATGTTTGTCTTTATGTATGTCCTCTTGTTGTTTGAAAATTCATTGAATTCCTGGGAATTTAAGTTTCAAAATATTCTCTAAAATGTATTAAATATTTTAGTTTTATTGTTTAAATGTTCAAAACATTTGTTACCCGGAGTAAAATTAGACAAATATTTCCAAAATTATTGTTTAAAACTTAAACAAACCATCGAAAAGATAAATAATTCTTTTTAACTTATCAAGAGCATTAGAATTAACGGCAATTAAGCAGCAAACAAAGTAACTTAAATTCTTAATATCCTTGGTTATCGATTATCAACTTTTCACTAAACATGGAAGAAAATGAATTAAAGCAATACAAATGTCTTTGTTTATTGATTCCTTGGTGAAAAAATTCATGTTTATTCTGACAAAATAATAACATTCTTGAAAAATACCTGAAAAATAAATTCCATTTAATGCTTAACAAAAGTTTTTCTGCATTCGTCTGAAAATTCATTTTGAAAGACAAGTTAAAAATAGAAACAAAGAATTGAATTCTGTTTTCTTTTCTATTGTCCTGAAAATTAGACCCAGGAGATTTCATTAAAAGATAATCCATGCAAAATCACACGACTAAATTCTTGAAAAAACGTCAAATTCTAGGAAATCATGTATTTTATGTCAGAGAAAACTGAGCTGAAAATTCAACGCAAGAAATGATTTTATCAAAACATTGAATAACATTTGAGTTAAACACAAATAAGAAGATTAGAAGAGAGGAAGAGATCGAAGATTTTTTAAACTAATTTATTTTGAATGTCATATATAAAAGTCGTGAACATTTTGTTTCTATCGATTTTTCTAGAACTCTCTCTCTCTCTCTCTCTCTCTCTCTCTCTCTCTCTTCTCTCCTCTCTTCTCCTCTCGTCTCACTCTTCGATTGTAAAAAAGGTTATTTGAATTCAAGACACGATTAAAGTCATGACTATTCGACTGCTTACTCGACAGAAGTTTTATTTGAATTTTGGGACAGCCATCCATTGCATTCTCTTATTTCAATTCTTATTTCTGAGACCAAGTTAATATCAATTCCCAAACAAAATTATGGTTATTCGTAATAAATTCATTCTGGTTATTAAACTCCCAAGATTATATTTATAATTGCGTCGAACTAAGAGTATGCTATAATGGACTCCCCTTTTTGGTTACCCCAGTCCTCAATAATTTTATTCCAGATTAAATTTCAACAAAATTCTGTGCGAATTCAAGACCTGTCTGTCCACACAAATCAACTCTAAAAATATGAATATTTTCTGTTTTTTATTCGCCAATTTGAATAAAGACCAAGAGTATGTCTGAATATTAGCCTGGCTTCATTATTCAATAGGCGTTTTATTACTGGAGTGTATATTTGCTTGAATAAAATGAATAATGATGAGGAATATATCAAAAATAATATTTTATGAATATTTCGGCACAGAATATATTCTGAGCCCATTCTGTGCCCGAGAAAAATGTTTTTGTTTCGTATTTGTTATGCAATTGAGTTGAAGGCGTTTGACTGAATCGATAGAACAGAATAATGTCTTTAGAAAATCCTCTGGTTTTTCTCATTAAAACCAGATCTCATTTTGCAGTAGTTGTCGGAAAGGGATGGCGAGAGAGCGCACAGAATGAACGGAAAAAAACTATTGCGAAGCCATTAGTAGCGAACCGTTCGCTACGAAAGGCAGCGAATAATTGAAATTTCATTTAAGTAATGCATTCAATTCACTGATTTTTTACGCTTTTCTCTCTATTTTCTGCTAATATTTTGCTATTCCTGTAGTTAGACTCAAGATAACCAAGATATACATTAAAAGTCAACAAGATATTTTGATCTATTTTCAAGAAATTGAAATCATTGAAATCCGCCTGGTCATTTTACGAAAAAATCATTCAAAATTGGTAAAGCCTTATCAAATGGCTTGTTGTGCATCTTGGCTAATTATTTCGAACACCTTGACCATTTCCTCTTGAAAAGAGCATAAGAAGCTATGTTTTACACAAAAAATGAACTAAATTTTCAGAAATCAATACAACATTTACTTTAATTATTTTCTTCGTATTTCGGTTGTGAGTGAAAAATGAGTTTCAATTTTTCATAGTATAGTTCACTTCGTTGTCTTAGAGAATGAAGTTTTACTCGTTTTTCATTAAAATTCATAACCATTACTGTTGTCGGTTAATGTGCAAGATTATTTTTATCTACAACCAGGGATGAGCTTGGTCGGAAACTTCACGGGCATAGGGTAGAGTCTAATGTTAAACTAGTCATCCTACTGGGTCAAATCTATTGCCTCAAAGAACGACTTTTCCAGGAAATGACTAGAACCATTTATAATGAAAGCATCTAGATCAATAGTCACTAGAGTGATTGCTTTAATTATTTATTTGGATTCAAGTCTCTGACGACATGAATTGGATTTACTATAGTGAAAATTATCCAGGTTTTTATTTTTTCCCCATTTTTATCTTCTCTTTTGTAGAAAACAACATTTTGTGCGAAAAAATTGAATTCAAACATCAATTTCATAGTTTAGGCAAAAGAAGAAAAGTTAATCAAATTCTGCTCAGAATTCCGAGCACTGGTCGACTCCACTACACTATTATATTTGAGAAATGGCAGTCCTATTGCCTATCGTATGAATAGCAGGCAGAAATTGGAATTTTTTCTCTTCAATCTGAGCTCTTTTTTAAATCAACATAAAATGTAAAGTAATAGCGGAATATTATATGCGAACAGTGGGGAGAGTTATGATTGAATGGTGTGGCTGACAATATTGAAAAGTGATTGCATTTCGTGCACTCGAAGAGCCAATGAATGGCCAAACCATTGGCTGTCCTCAAGAATTGCTAGTTTTGAAACATTTCGGACATAGATATCGAAGCCGTTGCTCTCAATAATAGACTCTGTCCTCAAAAGTTGGTGTCTTTTCACATGAAATATAGACTTTTATATCAAATTTTAATAGTATTTTCATATTATGTAAATTTATGGCTGAATTTTCAATTCAATGGCTGTTTGGCTCAGCCCTAAGAAAAGGAGTGACTCTTCGCAATCAAATTTAATTAAAGCAATGAATTATTTTTATTTGTTTTGTTTGTTATGTTTTCATTTCAAATGAATTTCATTATTACTTAAATTAAATGCAAATTCTCTTTGAATCAAATTCTTTGAAAATTGTTTCGGATTTTTATTTTCCTTTTTATCGAAATATTGAAATTTTTGAGACATTTTGTTGAGAATTGTTATCAAAGATAAGAAAATTCATTCAATAAAACTCATTAGAAATTCAAATATTCTTGGTATTGATTCTGGGCATACAAGAGAAAGAAAATCACGGAATTCTAGCACATTCTCTGACATAAAATTGTCTATCAATTAATTAATGCAAATTTGATGTCAAAACAAAGGGAAAAATCTTTTCAACTTTTGGTGTGTTTTGTGTTAACTAACAAAATGACAAATAAATGAAAAGAAAAGGATTTTTGACTCCAAATAATTGTTTGCAAACATTTGTCTCAAACACAAACAGAGAATATTCTGTCCTATTCTGTGCTCTATATCTTTGTTAACTATTCGCCAGTTTCTCAATCAATCGATAATTGAATTAAAGTCTTGTTTAAAGTTTTTTTCGACTCTATTTGTTCGACAAATTATTTTTCCCAATAATTTATATTTTCATCTTTTGATTCCGTCTATCAATTGATTGCTCAGAATAACAGTGAAAAGGATTTGTCCCTCGATTTTCGTGATTCGCAAACAGAATAAGTGCCACAAATAGAGAGCTGAAGACACGACTATCAGAGCGCTAAAGACAAGGAAAGCCATAAGAATTAGGAGTAATGGCTGTCAGATCAGAATCAACGATCGGATCACTCTTTTTCTCAATTTCTTTGCTATTATTTCTATTATTAGTTATAGTTTTTCGTCAGAGAAATGATTAAAGTATTTCTCTTCATAACAAATATCTTTCAAAACAAATGATAGGCTTTTAGTCACTAAACACATAGTATTTGACGAAATAGTTAAATAACTATTGCCTCTAATCGGAGAAAATTATCCCGAATTTTAAGCTAAATTCGATTCCGTAATTGATTGAAACACTTTGGCTCTTGGCTATGGTCTCTAATCAAATCATTGGGGTGTGCTTTGGTTTAAGCTTAAGATTACCATGATGCAAATATGTACGGATTATTAAAAAAATTTCGACTCCAAATAATTATAAAAATAAATGAGTAAAGAATACAAGCTATGATCTTGATTCTAACTAGATTCTAGTTCATGTCAATTCAACAGAATTTGCAAGTTGAAATTCATAAATGTTCTTGATAATCCAATCTATTTTCACTGTTGAACTGATTGAATGATCTTGGATGAGTATATGCCCCAATGGGAGCTCAATGTTGAAGTCCTCCCAAATAATTACAGCTCTGATTTGGCGAAGAATTGATGTTTAAGAGAGAGTTAACTGCTATTTGTTAAGTGATTTGGAGCCAAAAGTGATTAAAGCTATTATGCGAATGAGTACTCATTTCTCAACCCTTTAAGACTTAACAACACATTAATGAGTTTTTCTGTACCCAAACGGCAAAGAATTTTGGGCACAAAAACCAAAAACAAATTTCTTGTGACCATTACTGCAAATTTGTGTCTTTCCATTTGGTTCGACAATCATTATTGACTGCCAGAGTGCTCTTATGCTGTGCTCTAACCAGTGCTCTGGTGTTCTCTCTCACGGAAATACACCGATAAATGATTGATATTTCCATTACTTTTATCTCATTAATCAAATGCCACGAAATTTATTTATTTATCAAAGAATTAATTGGAACTAAGCTTTTGGGAATAATTACTTATAATTCTGTTATAATTGATCTAATTCTCAATTTAAATACCAAGGTTTATTATTCTAATTCATGAGTAAGCTTTCATCTTGCTTAATTAAATATTCAACTTGATTAAATTGAAATATTTCCACTAGTTTAATTAAGTAGTAATCGAAAATACTTGATTAACGCTAATCCCTGAATAAGCCATTAACTAACCAAGATGCAAATCAATGCAACCCTGATTAAATTGATAAATTGCTGTGTTGACATCTGATTTATTGCATGATATATTACGTTTGCGATAACCTAGCAAATTCTATGATTTAATTCCAGAATCGGCGTAATTTCCTGCGAAGACTAATCTCGATTATTATTGTTTATCTTCCGAATCAGGTTCGAGTTCATCGGCAGCGACGCCGCCATCGATCAAATACCCAGTGATTGTGTTTATCTCCGGCGAGTCGTACGACTGGGACACCGGTAATCTCCTGGACGGGAGTGTATTATCCAGTTTTGGTCAAGTGATTGTCGTTACACTCAATTACAGATTAGGTGTTTTGGGTATGACTTCTGATTAATTGGATCCAATGTTTTCCTATTTATTATACCCTCTGTTATGACGTTAACGGCGTTCCACTAATCCATCACAAATTGTTACCACTTTTATCGCTTTCCCAGAATTAATTACAATTCTCTCTCCTCTCAGTCACGTCTAATGCCGTAATTGTAATCTGATCTTGTTATTAATCAGATTTGTCCTAGATTTCATCCTCTGATACCCATAATAATCTCGAAGGACATGATTCCGATATAATGGTTATTAGGATTAATGATTTATATAAATACCCTTGCTTAATATTCTAAATTCGATTCATGAATTACTAATTGAAAACAACCATGATACTTATTTAAATGTATTTAGATATTTGAGAAAGTCAGATTTGAGGAATGTTATTTCCTTGAACCCAACAGATTTTTTTATGGTTGACCTTTTCTCAGTGGTCTGTGCAGATGCTAAGCTGCATAACTGTCCCCATCAACTGTCCTTGCTCACCCACTATGATCGATATCAATCTTTGAATAATTCAATCAATCGTTGAAAATATCGAAATCAGAAGCCATGGCTTTAGACGTCTATTGTGTTCAATGAATTTCTTATTCAATATTGAGTACAAAAATCGGTTTATCTGTCAATCCGTCGAAACGGCACTCATTTTGATAGTAATTGAAATGCGTTTCCGCCGAACAAATGTCTCTCTTCTATGAATACATCCGTTGAATGTCGGGTTCGCTCAGCATTGACGGCGTTCCCCATAACTGCATAAATACATTTGCAGACAAAAAATCCCATAATTTTTATTTTCGCCAAATTTTCTGTTTGATTACATACTATTGATTGTCATAAATAACAAGACTATTCTTCTTAAGAAAATAAAAGATATCTCATATATTTCTGTCAATTGATATGTGCAAGATATATGAGCTTGTTGAATATTGCATTCCTAATTCAGCAATAAAGGAAAGGTATAAAATTACACAAATTATTTGGTTGATTGCAATTGATTTAATAGAAACACCTTGCATGTCATACACTCAAATTCATACAATAAGAACATTAATTATCAATATCTAAGAGCATTCCATTGAGTAATCATAAAAAGGATATTCACTCCAAACGAGATATACATTGAGTAACAAAAAACTTAATTAAGTCTATCATAACATCGAATGCAATGAAATATCGGTTTCATTGAGTCATTTATTTTTGTCATATATGATGAGTCGAGGTAATAAGAACACAAGTTAATAAGAACATTGACCAAATATCTCAGTTTAGCAATTACAAAAATTGAAAATTCTTTGATTAAAATATTGTCCAGGTCTCAAGCTTAATGATTATTCAATCAGAAATAATTTTTGTAATTCCTTGCCTGGGATATTTGGTCAATGTTCTTATTAACTTGTGTTCTTATTACCTCGACTCATCATAATAAGATTCTAATAAGAAGTGAATTACATAGAAAAGGAGAAATGTCATTTTTCAAAGTTCAATAAAAATTTGAAGGAAATGCTAATCAAGTTTTATGGTTTTAAAAATTCAAAGATTCGACCAAGGTTTAATTTTGAATAAAGATAGTGGAAGAAAATACTATTTTTGATCTTGTACATCAGTTCATCTAATAATGAAAATAATTCTGATTTGAGAACTCGATCTTCAATGGAAATAAGCTGGATGTTTTCATATACTTGATTGCATTCAATTCTTACGTCAACGTCCTCGGTCATTCAATTTATAAGACTTAGTAAATGCCTAAAATTTTCATTCAAAGAATCGTTGAATATTTGGAACAAACTATTGAACAAAAGATTCACTAATCATTGCATTACATAGAAATAATCTAGTTCAACCTACTCACTCATTAGCTTTATCTATTTGCTTCTTTATAGCAAGGTTATTGTCTTATCAATTTTCTTAAAGATTCATTTTATCAATAGTATTACAAACTTGCATAATCTAATTAAATGAATTTGCATGATAATAAATTTTCTAATGATTGGAATTTATGAAAGGCTTCTTACCGGCGGTGGTGGACGGGGCTGTTCGTGGCAATTACGGGCTAATGGACCAGGTGGCTGCCCTCCACTGGATACAGGAGAACATCGGCGAACTGTCTGGTGATACACATAATGTGACGGTAATTGGTCACGGATTCGGTGCCAATTGTGTACATTTATTGATGTTATCGCCACTGGCCAGAGGTATGTCCGCCCTTTCCATTTGTGCAGTTATTCATAGCCAGCACTCAATCAGAAACATTACTTCTAATTCGATTCGCTATTATTTTTTATGGCTTTCCTCTCAGACACACATTTGTCTAACGCTTTTGTTTTTTTGCCTTTCCTTTCATACGTCTGTTATGTCTCATGGCTTATGTGATTTAAGTTATGACCCCTTCCTTTGGAACAACACATCCAATGATTGATAAATTATTAAATTATTTCCTTTTCTTATATCTCATTATATTTTATTTCTTTTGATTGTCTCATAAAAAGGTCTGTTCGCCAGAGTTGTGCTCATGAGTGGCTCAGCATTGGGTCCGTCAGCCATCGCCAGAGAGGCCGACACTTACGCCAGACATTTGGCCAAAGCTATAAATTGTCCGAATTTTGTGAGTTTTGTTCAATTTTCTTGGATTTTACCTCAAATAAGAGCTCAGATTTATTTGATTCTGTGCTGGAATTGACTCCCATTTGACCTCTAATTTTCAGGACAATGTAGTTATGGTCGACTGTTTGCGAGGGAAGAGTGTCGAAGACATCTTGAGGGTCGACCTCATGACCCCTCAATATCTGACCGCTTTTGGGCCGATAATTGACGGAATAGTAGTGCCTTCAGAGCCCCGACAGTTAATGCAATCGAAAACAAGTGACGGCTCCGGGAGTTTTGCACAGAACTCAGTGCCAAATATAGCGAACATTGATCTCCTATTTGGCGTAACCCGAGTCGAGTCGCCATTCATTTTCAGCTCAAACGAGGAAAGACATGGCATTGATTTATCGCGAAGGGAACGCATATTACGAACTCTTGTCAGAAATCTATTCGATTATCATCAACAGGTATAGCACACCACGAGAACAGCATAACTTTCTCAACTCATATAAACCCATATATAGCTAACAGAGACACACATTCTTATAAACACAGCGAATAACACATACTTTCGCACAGAATATACTGTTTTTCCTCTTTTCTCGTCTTTATTTTGATTCCGCACCGAATGTCTGTCCAATACTTGAAGAGATTTATCGATTTTTCTGTGACTCTCTTTAGTCTCTCTCTTCTATGCCAACAAATATACGGTTTATTTAAGGATAATATGAAAGGAGAAAAAAACTTTATTTTCTTCAGAAATCAAATTCTATAGGCTTTGAGTTTACACTTCAGCTCAGATTCTGTGCCCTTATTCTGGTGTTTGTCCTCATTTTTCGCTTGTTTTATGTCAATTGATTTGATTTACTGTAAGTGAAACTTATAATTATATTTGAATTCTTGTCGTTTAAACTTTTATGTCAGGGATGGACAGACCTACAGATAAAAGGAGTCACTTCTTACAAGTCTCTATTTGAGAACAATTGAATTTACAAAATATTAATGATCAAGTTTAATAAAATACTACGTAGATGAAATGAATTTTGACATCAATACAATTAAAAACGAATAGATTTCTTGCTTTTATCAATTTTAAACAAGACTTTTGCCCTGAGCATCCCTAAGAGAAACTTCTCTTTCAATTTCATTTGTGATAATAAAAGAAATGTTTCACTCATTTAGTTTTTTGAAAAATTTTGTGATTTTAGAGGAAAAAGTTTGTGTCAGTTGTGACACAATTGTCTGACAGAAGAAGAAAACTTTTTTTGCCGTCAAATATGAGTTTAGTTAGTGTTTGAAAAGAGCACACCATAAGTAACACATAGAAAAAGTTCATTTTATTGATGTTTGAATGTATTGTATTGATGTTAAGTCAGGCGAACATCAAATCAGAAGACGTTAGGAATCAATATTATATGTGTGCCCAACGAAAAAGTATAATTCTGTGCCCAGAATTGTTAGGCAGTCCCTCTCTCTGGCCTATGCTGTTGTCTGTGAAGTCGCCCCCACTTTATTGCTAAGTCCGCTCCTTTCAAGAAACCAATACTTATTTTATTGGATTCACTCCAGAATTGACTTCATTTAAGTTAACGAATCTGAAGGTCTGTTCGTCTGTTCCTTAAAAATCTTTTGGGATTTTCGTAATTATTTTAATTATTTCTTCTCTCGAAACACATTAAACAAGAATTCATTGCAAGAATATTATCCAGAATTTCAATTTGATTTAATTTTAAGTTTATTCTGTGCTCTGAATATACACAATATATTTGGTTTAATCAAGAATTGTGCGAAACATTTACACTGTTTTCACACAGAATTGAATAAATAATGAAAAGATAGAAATGAATTCAAATAAATTATTAACAATGTTTTTCTTTTTATGGTGTTCCTCTTCGATATTCATCTGCTAAATGGCCATGCTCATTATTTATATATGTAGTCCTCCAGTGTATGCGTTGGCCATTGGAAGAGACAATTTCTAGTTAGAGATAATCAAAATAAAGTGACAAAAAAGATATTCTGTGCTATTTTTCCGGCAACGGAGTATCAAATTATATATACTATTCATTAGTTTCTCTTTTCTTTTATGTCTTTCCCCTTAAGAAATGAAAAGACAATCGTTTGTGTGAAACACGATTCGAGTTCTCGAAAAAACACTAATTATTTGCGTTTTTGGTGTAGTTTTTCAGTATTACTGACTATTCTGTGCGCTTTGATAAATGTTTTTCTTATGTTTCAAACTTACATAACATATAACATATGGAATGAATGGGCGCACAGAATGAAGAGGAAAAATAGTTGTCGCGGATTATTCTGTGCGACTGTAATGCAATTCCAAATGAAATTCTGTATTGAATTCTGATGTTATTGAAGGCCATTATTCACTATTTATAGGCAATTCTGTTGACACTGATTAATGAATACACCGATTGGAACCGTCCTATTGAGCACCCGATCAATTTGCTCGACTCGACCGCTGATATATTGGGCGACGCTCTGGTCGTCGCACCCATTGTCGAAACGGGAGATCTGCACTCAAAATGGACACAACAGGCGTCGCAGCCGACATCCAGTGCTCAAACACACCACTCCTCTGACAATAGGCCCCAAAAGTCATTTTTCTATGTTTTTGTCTATCAGGTAATTATCGGCACAGAATATTCTGTCCACTTATGTATTAATGGTGTTTGGGCTGGGATTTCATGTCAGGAATCCTATCAAATGTTTGATTAATTTTTTATTCCATTTGTTTATTATTTATGAAAATATGTTTTACTTTTTTATTTGGACTCAAATTAATGATTCAATTGATTTATGGTTTGTCTCAATGAAAAATGAGTTTAACTTTTCGCCGGTTTTCCTGAAAATCAAATTAACTATATTTCAATTGGTTTTGGATTTGCTTTCATTGCAAGAGCTTTTTGTTTTTTAGTGGTTATGTCAATGATCATGCTAATTATTATCAAGATATATGACCTCAAAGTTCATGTTTTTTGCACTATTTTTCACTTTTGATATTTTATTGTGATATTTAATATTTATTAATAATTTTATTATTATTCTGTGCGTTTATTCAGAGCGAAGACGGCAATAAACTGATGCACCAGAGGTTGGGCTGTTTGCATGGTGAAGAGCTGCCATATTTGTTCGGTGCACCCCTTGCTGTTCAACTATTGGGCCGAACTATCGGACACTTTCCCTCCAATTATAGCAAACCTGAAGTAACCCTTTCGGAGGCAGTTATGACTTATTTCATCAATTTTGCCAAACATGGGTATGAATTGCGATCAGAATATTCTTGGTTTAGATTAAAAACTTTCGAATTAACTCCGATTTAATTTTCAAACAAATAAAGTCTTTCACTTAATCAGAAGAAAACAATTTTGACAAAAGTCTAATGAAAAGTATTTTTGGAAAATTAAGAGCAAAACAAACCCTTCTTTCACTGGATTTGTAGAGAAGACTAATTAAAACTCTTTGCCTCAGAATTATTCTGAGTCTAAACACCAGTGCTTTGGTTCGGCACTCCTTTTGAATGAGAAACGATTTGTTTCACAATTTATATTGGATTTAGTCTCGAATGGAGAGAGAGAGGGAGAGGGAGAGAGAGAGAGAGAGAGAGAGAGAGAGAGATTTGAAATTAGTTTTGTTTCTCGTTAGACATCCTTAAGAGTTGTTTGACTTATTCTCCTT
>JAQGBD010000143.1:0-44958 GCA_034698165.1 Punctoribates punctum
TTATTTACAGACAATTAACAAAACATTTTCTAAGTTTAATGCATTTCAATGGGAATCACATCGACTTTATTCAAGTCTTTTGAGTCGACTCTCGAGAAAATCCAATCGAAATTAGTACTTAACTAATGCTTTGAAGTCGTCTTTCGGAGGGACTGTTGACCCTTTGAATTGATGAGAGAGAGAGAGAGAGAGAGAGAGAGAGAGAGAGAGAGAGAGAGAGAGAGAGAGAGTCACTTGTGAGAGGAAATATCTTTTACTCTCAGGTCAGACACTTTGGAATTTTAAGGATTGAAAAGTCAAGATTCAAATGAGTGATAAAACAAAATAAAAGTTATAATAAAACGAAAAGATTTGAGAAAAGTCGAGAAAAGAATTCTGTGCGAACTCACAGACCATTAGATACTAATGTATTGGGAGAGGATTCGCACCGCATATATGTGGAGGACTTTCACTTGAAAGCCTTTCCAATCGAGTTTGGAGTTGAATACTTGGGTCGACCACTGGTTACCACTTTAATGGACACCATTATTGGTAAACTAGATTTACAGTAACATGAATTACATAACAAACAGAACAGGTTTTCATCACTTTTGCCATTAAATTGCTGTCAAAATAGTTGTCCAGATTTTCACTCGTTTTCGCTTTTATTCCCAATTCAGACAACTTTTCAGATACTTAAAGATTTCGCTTATTTTGGTTTCGAACAAAATTTCGACAAATATTGTGTAAAAAAACAATTTATTAATAATTAAATTAAATTCGATTTTGTTGTACTTTTAGGTTATTTTATAAAAAACATTAATAATTGAATTAAAACAATATTTTTATTTCAATAAATAAGTTATAGATTAGGATCTGTTGGCGATATATAAACCGATTGATCATTAATTCGATTTAATAGAAAATATATATAAATTAGAGAAATGTGTGAATCAAGTGATATGTATTTGTTTGGCTCGACTTATGATTTGGTTGAGATCTATCCGTTCGGGAAAGTTCTGCAGTAACTTCATGTTTGTGGCGAAGTCACCACTCATTAAGTCCTCCCGAAGAAGACTATAATTAGAAGCAAACATATTAAGTGTTTTGACGATAGCCTGTAATTTAGAGTTCATTTGAGTCAATACTCACCAAATCATTGCACAACAGGTCTGAAGAAGAAAATTGAATCGCTTTTCGTCGGCGAACAGGAAATCCCAAAGACGTAAAACATCTGACATTAGAGTACAAACACTTTTGAATTGTTTGAATTGAAGAAAGCAAATAATGGGATACCTGGCAGTGGGAACTCCTGGGATAACAGAAGAGTTATCCATCGGAATGCATAGTAATGTGGTTTTATTGCCTGAACTAAAGTGATTCTATGGCACAAATCATTGTCTTCTTTGGATAAAAGACTTGTCAGACGAGTCATTAAACTGACGATACCTGCAAACAGCCATCAAATCATTCATTTTTCAATACATCTCTTTAGAGAGCCATTCAATTAATCTTATGAATAAACTAATGAGAAATCCTTAGACAACAGAATAATGAGAATAAATAGGATATTGTTATTGAAAACGAAATTTTTGATAGAATTTCAATAAATATTCATTCAATCATCGGATATAAGAATTGAAATCATGTTTTTCTGACAATTCATTGAATAAAACTATAATTTATAAGATTTTTAATTAATTTTTAAATTCCATTAAAATACTTGGAATTCATGTGAATAGTAAACAATAGGAATGATATGATTTGACACTGACTTCAACACACAATTCATTCACTCATTTGACTGAAAAGACCTTTTGAGAGACCTTTTGAGTGGGCCTTCAATTTATAACACATTTAAGAATAGCATAAATAAAAACAAAATTATATTCATTTGATTATATTTTTAGCTCTGATTAAAAACAAGAGTTAATGAAACGCAAAGATGTCATGAAATTCGAGATTTTTATTTTGAAACTATAATCACTTTTAATGCCTTTCAGTTATCAATATTTATGCAATCAGTGAACTCAAGACTTGAATTTAAAGCCCTGAATGAGAAACCAGTCACAGACAGCCTCTAATTAACTCAAATCAAAGGGTTATTCCATGGATTCAATAAATATTTATACAAACAATTTCTAATCGAAACCGTTTTTCTCTAATTTAATACTAATTATTGTCAGAAACTAATGGAAATTATCAAAAGGGAGTACAAGAATGCAGACAACCCTTCACTCCGGGCATTAAAAGTAAATCCACTTCAATGATAAGCTAATTGTTTTTCTTCCTATCAAACAGTTATTAATAAATTGAGTTATTTTGTGATTAAAATCAATAAAAATCCCATTTTTCGGGTTTATCTAAAATATCCCAAATATTCTAAAATACACATAAATAAAGATTAAGAGTAAATGACTGACCGGTTGAGTGATCAGAATCTGCGTGACTGTTGTAAATGTCCCGGATTTCGCTCATTAACGATGTGAAGCACCAGAAGGTATCCGCTTCCGAATGGTCTTCAAAATGAAAAGACATTTATTTTTATGGAGATATGGTTTGGTTGGAAGACATACCATTCCATCCGTCGTTTTTGTCGTTTGCGAATACGTAATAAATTGGACCAATAATCTCATTCATACCCTGGACATATCCCTGGCCCGGATTCAATTTGGCATAAATGAACAGAACTCTGGCCACGATTTGCCTGTTTTTCAAAATAAATCAAATTTTAATAAGAATTAAGACAAAAGGGAGTAATCAACAAAAGGGAATACCAGTGAAATTCCTGTCCATTTGGATTCTTTGGCGTTTCGTAGTCTTCGTAGACATCATCACCGGAGTCATCAAATTTATTGGATTTTTTATGATTGTCTCTGATTTCTGTGGCACCGAATTTATTACGAATAACGTCAATACTATAGGCTTTGCTGGCGGTTCGACCTTCGGTTCAAAATTAGAAAACTGAGTATTTGTCGAATCATTGTTTAGAATAAATGAAATTCAGTACCGATTACATCACAAGACGTCGATTCCTGGCTGAAGGTCTTTGCGATTCTTTGCTGGAAGAATGAAATGTCCGGATAGAGACGTCTCACGTCTTTGTATATCTGAGACAAGACCTCATTGTCACGAAAAACGCTTTTCCAGTGACTGTTTGGGGCTGTGTTTAGTGGCTATTAATTAAAAGGTTATCAATTAATTATTTTTAGATTAGAATAAATAATGAGTGAAATGTACATGGTCATCCGGTGATTGAGCACTATTCTCGTCTCCTATTATTAATTCGGAAACAAATTGTTGATAGAGTTTGCGTTTCTCTTCCAAATGACTTTTCCATTGACTCCGATCTGATGGTAAATAACCCAAAAGTATCTGAAATTTGTGACAAAAAACCGATTAATTATTGCTTTGAATTCAAATCAGGCTTTCAGTGAATTATAGCTCTTTGTGGAAGTGATCAGTGATTTGACAAAATATTCATCAAATGTTTGCAATCAGTGCTTACTTTCCAGACCAATGATCGGATGTGTTTCTGGTCGTCAGGACAGCCGACTTCGAAGCAGAGCCGTCGCAAACCTATTGTGTCTATGATTTGATTGTCTCCGATCTCATTATTTAACAATTCGTTGAATTTCAAGAGTCTGTTAGAAATGGTTTCAAATATAAATTATTTCTATAATAGTCGACAAGATTTTGAATAAATATCGAAATTTCAAGTAATTCACGAAAAAGTGTTTATGAAAAGTGTTTTCATTGAAACGAAAATCGGTTCAAAAGTTTATCAAAATTCAGATCTGAATATCGATAACAGATTTGAATACCAATAAAGAGATTATTGTTTTGGTTCTCAATTATATTTCGGCGAAAATATATCTGAAGTATTGAGTAATAAATTGTAACTAATTTCAAGAAAATGTGATTAAATTAATAATCCAATGAATTAATAGATTTATAGTAAAGTAAACAAAACCATAATTCTGGTGATAAACCAATTGTGAGTTTCCATAGACACAAATCAACAGCACTTCAACTGTCGTTTGCTATCAGAGGACAAATCCAAATATATTTTCGCCAAAATCTTTGTCCAAATTAAGTGATTATTTGAATTGAGAGTAAGTATTGTAAAAATTAGTGAAAATTAAAATTAGAGCTCAAAAAGAGTGTAATCAGATTTGAAACACACCTCTGTTTATATAAACTCGAAGCCATACTTTAGATCACTTGCATTGAAGGCTTTCCTAATGAAAACTCAAACCAAAAGTTGTCTAAACTTTTTGCCATTCAATACAAACCACTGCTTCTTATCTACACTTTTGGAGTTTGCGTTCAAATGCAGTCTTCAGTCCTTTTTTTGTGCAGATCTTAAACTAATGTCACAAATATTTTGATTACTAAACACTTCTCTATTTTTATAATCAAATATTTAATTTCATATCCGATCTTTAGTTTTAGTCATTTATAAGATTTCTATAATATTTCTCAATAATAGATAACAAGGTTTTTAATTACATATTTTTGGATCAATTATAAGGCCTTCAAAACAGATTTCAATTATTGTTTTTGAACCAAATATTCATTGATTTCCGTTTTAATATAGTTTTGATAAAACGTTTATTTGATTAAATCTATTGTTTTATATGTTATTGAAGACTATCTCTCGTTATGTCACTCGAAGACCCGTTTTTTGTCGTTAGAGAGTAAGTATTGAATCAAATTTAAGACAATTTTTGACTTTTTTCAAAAACCAATTTATAGCGAAGTATTGAACGCATTAACCAAATGTCGCAATTATTTTGAGCGCTGGACTGACTTCGAAGACGACCCCAACGTCGGCACTAAAGAGGAGTTGGAGTGGACCACAACCGAACTGAGGAACGGCCTCCGAAGCATTGAATGGGATTTGGAAGACTTGGAGGAAACGATTGGAATCGTTGAGAATAACCCGAAAAAGTTTAAATTAGACGAAACTGAGATTAATATCAGACGAAAATTCATTCAACAAACTAAAGAAGAGGTGAAGTTTATGCGCGAAAAACTCTTCGACAGCAAAAACAAGGAGAAAAAGATGTCATTCCGTCAGAGCTCCTCTTCTATAACAGGAAATACAGGGACTTCCGCCAAATATACCCGTCTGGAGAACTCTTACGATATGAGTCCCAATCGGAACTCAGACATAGGTATTAGTGTCGATGAAAGCCATCAACTGAGACAACACCAGCAGAAGATTTTTCAGTCACAGGACGACACTCTCGACAAACTGAGAAGTAGTGTCGGAAACCTAAAGTCAATCAGTCGTCAAATCGGAACAGAAGTGGACGAACACGCGGTGTATGTCCTCAACACTCAATTTGTTTAAATATTTTGCTAAAACTTATATCAATTAATAGAATGCTGGATGAGTTGGGCCACGAAATAGAAGTAACTGATTCTCGATTAGACACCACATTGAAGAAAGTGGCCCGAGTTCTGCACCTCTCTAACGGTCAGTACTATCGGCAATACATTAGATGTTTGACTAAAACACTGATTTGTTTGACTCTATAGAGCGGCGACAATATATGGCAATCGGAGTATTAATTCTTATAATTATTGTTATATTTTTGGTGGCATTCGTTTAGTTTCCTCTAAGACTTCAAATGATTAGCATTTAAGACATTTTTCATCAAAAACCCAATCTATTTATGAAATGTTTACACCACTCGAGAGCTATATTTACAGATATTTACTCTTAGGTTAAGGTAATCAAAGTTTTGAATTTTTCCAAAAATTCCGATATTTAGTCGAAAGTCATTCCAGTTATAGATTTCATTGAAATCAAAATTGATTTTAATTTTCAATTTATCACTATTTTAACGATTTTAACAATTTTTTGTACAAAAATTTGAATAAACAATGAATTTATTGAACTATCGATGACTTAGAGCTTAGATTTTGTTTGGAATAAAACAATTGAATTAAAACTGAATTTAAAACTAACCTAAATTTAAAATCCATAAAATCCATTGAAAGAAACCGACGATCGATGACCAGAGGCCTGACTTGTCTTCAATCATCTTAAGTAACTCATTGTCGTCATTAATAAACTGATCAATAATTTCTGATTTCAGTTTTTCTGACCAATACTTAGGCTTTCCTTCGTCTAAATGGAGTAAACAAACGGAATGCATCTGTCGTTTGATTTCAATTGAAAACATATTTGAATTAAAAATCAATTAAAACAATAATTAATTAAAAACTTACAAAACGTTTGAAACTGAAAACAGTGGAGTATTTGTCGTTCGACAGAATTATGATTTTCTTCGACGTTTTGAGCGGTTGTTCCACTTCTTTGGTGAATGCCTTAACATTTTCAGCCCTTCTTTGATCGCAAACTTCATCTAAAAGTTGTCTAAATTCTTGAGAAAGTTTTTCATAGGATTTATAGACTTCAAAGTCAGACAACAAATCGGTATAATCTCTAACAGACTTCGAATATTCGAGTTTAAGACGAGAATCTAATTCTGTGTTATTCACCGGCAATGGGAGGAACTGAGAGCCGGTCCTCTCTTTAAACTCTTCAATCAAACGCTTTGATTCCTTTCCAATATAGGTTTCGGCGATTTTTTCGTTAATTTTTTCCAATTCAATGATTTTATCGTTGAGTTTGACCTTAAGAACCGCCAGTTTCGAGGCGTAAACACTTTCAACGGTGAACTTTTGGCACTCAGTGTTGAAGAGGTCGAGCGCTTGTCTGTTGCCGTCATCTAAAATACGTTTTAAAATCGGTGGCGTTCGGGGTTTGACTCGACTATAATTAGAATCGGTGACAGTTTGGAACTTTTCGACTGAACTTTCAATAAGTTTGTCGAAAAACATTTCTATGGCTCTGTTGTTCTCCAACTGAAGACTCGAGACCTGGTTTTTCACAGATTTTGTTAGTGTTTCCAAATATTCTTCAATAATCGAGTTGTCGACCAAATCGCTTATTTGGTTAATATATTCGGTTTTCATATTTTTTAGGATATCTTTGGCTTTTGCCAACAGTTGAGAGGTAAGGACTGGCAGTTCAATAGATTTGATTAACTGTTCAGACCTGAGCTCCAACTCATGTAATACTTGAGAGCACTTCAGTTTGATTTTCTTCTCATTTATGTCTCGATTTCGTTCGTATTGGATATTAATGCTGTTCTTCAAAGTACTCAAACCTTTAGACAGGGGTTCCTCTAATCCGTGCAACAATTGATTTAAAAGTTGAAGAGTTCTGGAGAGGGACTGATTGTGCCATTCGTCGAATCGGTTCAAATTGATTGCATTGTTGTTGTGGTCGTCAACGATGAGGACATTCATATCCGCCTCATAGAACTTAAGGCAGTCCTCAATAGCTGTTTGTTGTAATCGAGTGACGAACGCATCCCAACGGTTGGGCACATCTGCCAGAGAGCCGTCATTGGCAGCGATAACCAGTATTTCCAAGAGTGCCGCCAATTCGACACCACTTATAGGTCTATTGTTCTTCTCTTTGGGAACTATTTGTTTCTTAAGTTTTTTGATGAGCTCTTGTCGTTCGAAAATATAATCTTCGGTCAAATCAGAGTCTTTGGCCTTCGAGAGGTCATTGAGGATAATCTTTTTGGTGGCCGGAAGGAAGAGTGTGTGACAGTCGACAGACTTGAATATATCCCTCAGACTTATCTCATATAAATCATTCTCTCGAGTGTGGGATTCCATGAGTCGGTGTAACCACTGTTTGGCCGATTCGTCATCAATGGTGGTCTGAACGAAGTCCTGAACCACCCAAACAAGTGGCGGAAAACTCAACAAATCTGCGTTGAAATCATTGGTCCACTTCTTGCGCGACATTTGCGAACGCAATGCAAACAATTGTGTTCTTCGCGCCAATAGTTCCAAATAATCGATGTCTGACTGATCTATAATTTTCACAGAATTGTAGAGCAATTGTGAGGAAAGGAGTGTCGAAACGGCGAATATCTTCGCGTCATAATTCTCGGACACATTGTTTGCGGCGAAGCCTTCGGTGTCTAAAAATATTATCCATACTTTGAGACCCGATTCCAGAGTGAATTGCGTCGGCTTTTCATTAAAGAGAAGATCAATAATGATATCAAAGAGTCGAATGTATGCATACCTTTCCCCACATCCATATACCCATTGTTTTGGGTCTAACGTCAGGTCCGACACCGAAACCATTGGATTTTCCCATCAATTGATTCATAAGAAAAGACTTTCCCGAATGGAATTTGCCGACGACTGCAACGGTGGCCACCGGTCCCACCAATCTGTGTAATAACTGTGGTCAACAAATATATGATTAGATGATAATAATGACAATCAATCGATTTGAATGTAAACCTTAACATTTTCCTCAACGATAACCAGTTTTTTGTGTTTGTCATCGGGTCTGACCAATTGGATCGGCTTTTCCGGAAACAAAGACTCGATACCATCAGACTTGAACTCAGAATCAATTATCTTTTCATCAAAATCGTTGACTTTTGATTGAAAGCCACCGATGAAGAGAATTAAGACAACAACCAAAGAGTGAACCAATTTTGTCATAATTTGAAAACGTTTTCAATACAACTAAGAGTTCAATGTTTTGAACGAAAGCGCTTTCCGTACGAAACAAATCACAATTCATTCAATTATTACGTAATGTTTTTATTTCCCATTTCGTCATTTTAAAAGACTTTTAAATCAGGATAAGTTTGTCAGCGAGCGTTACATGAGTTTGTCCAAGCTCTTCTTTCCAATTTGAGTTGATTTTTTGCTTGATATGTAATATCCAGTAACTTATTATAAACCAAATTCTGATATTTACTGAAGAGGAGGAGCAGTGAAATAATGGGTTGTAAAGGAATGGTTGCTCTGGAGATTAGATGAGACAATACTCGAGCAGACAAATTACAAATTGAACCGACTCTTCATAAACTGCATTCTTTGAGTCTATTAGAGACTCAAACAATCGATTTATTTAAATAACAAAAACTCTTTCCAAATGTTTACATAAATTATAAGTTTGTCAGATATTTAATTAGTCGGCCATTAGTATAGTTCTTCGGGTTTAGATTTTGCCTTAACTGTAATTCAATGGAAAGTTTCGGTAATTTGAAAATAAAAAATGTGACCGATTTGGTGGCCACCGGCTTCCTATTGGTTGCCGTCGTTTCGACCTTTCTTTTTGAAGTTCAAAGTATTACTCAATTTATTGATTTTTGAATTTTAACAAAAGGTTTGTTGCAGTTGTGTTGCCGCACATCCACACCATTGATGTGACGGTTCAGTACTTTCACATAAGTGCCGGTCTCTTCATTACCTTCAATATACTCTCAAACCTGTACTTCTTGGTCACAACCGACAACACGACTTCGGGCCTTCTCATGCCGTCTGTCCTTAAGCCTAACTGGCGTTTCTGTCCCTGTTGTGAAGCCAACTCTCCGCCCCGTTCCTTTCACTGCCATATCTGTGACAAATGCGTCCTCAAGAGAGACCATCACTGCGTCTTCAGTGGCTGTTGTATCGGTTATAAGAACTTAAGGTATAGTTTTCAACCAAAACCATCAAAATATTAAACTTATTCTTAATGACAGATATTATTACGGATTATTGATTTTCATATCAATTGGCGGACTCTATGCCACTGTTTTGAATCAGTTCTTCATATGGCAGGCTTTGGGTGGTTTCGGTTGGATGACAGTCCTCAACCATTTGCTGCCCTTCCCTTTCTGGCTGTTCGGCAAAATCTCATTCCAAGTAATGATTTACACATTTATATCAATAATGGATTTGTGTGGGTTTATGTTCGCGACGGCTCTCCTCTATTATCACGGAATGCTTCTCATCAATAATCAGACCACTTATGAGAAGAACAAATCCATAACTCAATACAGTTTAGGGGACTATAAGTCAAACATAATCGAGAATTTGGGACCCAATTGGTTGACAGCAATACTGTTGTCACCGCTAATCAGTTCTCCATTACCTCGAAATGGGATCGACTTTCCGACAGTCAAAGAAAAATCACTCAATTCTAATAAATCGAAATGAAATTCATTTTATATTTTCTATGATTACACAAATTCTTAACCAAAATCAGAGGTCAAGAGAAGGGAAAAGACATCAAACGTTAAGTTTATATAAGTATTACTCTAATGGAGGGAAAAATGCGATGAATTAATCGATTGATTTTCACCGAAATTTCCCGTTTTGTTGCAAATTAAATAAAACTGAGGACCAACTGCACAGAACACCACAATTGGATTATCAGCACAAACACTAAGAATAATAATTATGTTCTAATGTTTTGCAAATCATTTCTATAAATATTCTAAAAGTGTTTAAAAAAATAAAACAAAAAAGAAATCAAAATATGAACTGAAAATAAACTCAAAAAGTGTTTTGAATATAAATACTTAAAATTTGATTAAATTATTTGTCGATAAAAGTGTGAAAAATACAAATGAGTTGTAAAAGCAATTCATATATTGGCGTCAAATGAATGTATAAATTAGGAGAAAATTAATCTCAATTTAAACTCAGATCGGAGACCAGTGATGCTGTTCCCGGAGATAACGGGTTTATCTCCTTCCACGGCCGCGATTGCGTCCTCTACCGCCTCCTCCGCGGCCGCGCCCCTGATTGCCACCTCTTCCTCTCTGATATCCACGACCTCTGTTCTGATATCCTGTATTAGGGGGAGGGTTCTCCGTTTGCACCGGTTGAACGGGTGTTTGAACTGGCGCTGGAACAGGCGCTGGAACGGGCGTTGGAACGGCCGGTTGAACCGTGGGCTGAATGGGTTGAGACTCGGGGGTGGGGGTAGCTTCTGCAGCACCTGTCGGGGGATTGGATTCAGAAGGTTTATCCGAGGCCTCAGTCAACTGGTTGTCAGCATTGACTGCCTTTTCTTCAGTTTTATTTTCTAACGATTGACAGCAAAACAATACAAATAATGTTTAAATCAAATAAAAATTTATTAAAATAGGGATTAAATTAAAATTAAATCAAAGAGTAATCGAAATACGACTAAAATCCAAAGTAATTTCTACCCTGGGACTATTATCAAAGTATTTCTAACCTTCCGTTTTGGGGACACTCTCTGTCTTTGGCTCTTCTTTCGGTTTTTCATTGATTTCTTTGTTTTCTACTTTTGCTTCACTGACGGTATCGTCGGTTTTGTTCCCATTTTCTGTCTTCGGAACCGAATTTTGCTTTTCATTAGTATCCACAGAATTCTCGTTGACTTTATTCTGTTCTTTAGTCGACTCTTCGCTTGAATTTGCGGTTTGATTGTCACCTTTTTTGTCGTTTTCCTCTTTTTTGATCCGTTCCTCCTCTGCAGCATTGAATTTACTCAAGTGTTCATCGGTGTGGCAGTGATCGAATCGGGCGCTCTTGTCCTTCAGGAATACATTACACACCTCTGAAGACAATCGATAATTGGTTTAAATTGCACTCCATTTACAAGTTTGAGACTTACGGCAAACATATCCAAACACTGCCAACAAATACTTCTCTTGCGTGGAATCGATGTCCAGATTCTTGGATTTGTCGTCATCTGATTTGGCGACAACCGTTTCGATTGGATATTCCTACCGATAGATACAAGACGTGAAACACAGCTTCAAAACTGTGGCGAAATTCATACCTTCTTCTGAAGAGATTCGGCGGCCTTTTGGGCCAAATCGTGTTGTTGTCTCTGAAAGATAGTCAAAACAATTCAACCATTAATTTAGTGTCAAATACTTGGGATTAAACTAATCTAAAGACAGTTCTGTAAAAAATGAATCCAATTAACAACAATTCAATGAAATCGCGAGCTTTAGATATATTTGTTTTTTGATTAAAACATTTTAAAGATTTTCTGCAATCAATCAATTTTAAGGTCAATATTAGAATACAATAAACATTACAAGAATTGTCTTCTATTGAGTATAATATGAGTTCTTGTAATTCACGGCACAAAATATATTTAAATTTCAAAGTTATTCGATTCGGAGTTTCCATTAATTAAATGAGATCTCAATTTCTGAAATCAATTAACGATCGAATAGTTGTCAATATATTTGTCATTTGAGTTGTTTATCGTTTTTATCGTTTATTCATTTTAGTCATCAATTCCTCAAATGAGGTAATTGTGAAAACAATCGATTGGTTTTTGGTTCGAGCGAACGGTTTTCACTATTAATAAACAGAATCTCAAAAGTTTTGTCACTTGTGATGATCGCACAGCCCTTCACTGGTGTTTGCAATCAGACTAAAGTCAAAGTTTGGTTCGTATTTAAAGCAATAAATACGACAATTCATTCATTGATTGCATCAATTGTTTGCAAATGAAGGCATAGAAGGGCTGGCAGTTTATGCATTGCTGAGTCCAGTGTCGACGGTATCGACAGATCTTATTCTATTTGGGAATTCCTTTCTGGAAAATAAGTGATACACATATTATCATCAATTAGTTCTTTGCAATAATTTTCTTAAATTAAATATCAGTTAAAATCAATTTATATAACATTCAAAAGAAATATTAATTTCATTCAATTTATATAAATATATATAAAATATGCGAAAATCAAAATCTTTTTCAGTATATTCACCGAAATATCTTTAAATTATTGAAATTAAATAAAACGAATGCAAAATACGTACCGATTGTCAGCTGATAGAGAAGGGATTCCCATCGAAAAGCCATTTCCGTCATTACTGTGTGTAAATCGAAATTAAATATATATTTTGACCGAAAGGTATCAACATTTGGGTCACACATCCATTTGGTTCATCAAAATTAATCGTTTTATGTAAGAAACATATATAGAGTGAGTGCCAGTGCTTTGATTCAGAGATAAATCTCTGTATTCATTAATTTGATGGATTGTGCGCTTAATCCTCACATTCCTATCAATTTTTATTAGACATCTTTTGGAGGTTCACTTTTGATGCCATTCCTATGAATATTAGTCAATGGTTTGCTTTGAATTGCGTTGATATCAGAGAAATCTCTGATTATATTATGAGTGGAATCACTAATAGATTTCATCTATTATTCAATGCCTTCAAGTCATTGACAGAAGAATTTCTTTAAAAAAATCACAAATTCAAGTAATCCTCAGTTTTATGGCTAAGAATTGAATTATTATTAAATATATTCAGTGAATAATCGGATCAAATATTACGTTCAGATCATTGACGAAGACTTCAATTAGAAGTGATTTTCGTTTGTTTTGTGCGAAACTCGGTTTTCAACGATATTTCGATTAATTAGTTTAGAAATTAAGAAATGGCTTAAAACTCGAACTCAATCGCAAAAAAGGCGCAAATCAATGGAAATATAGATAAAGGGATTGAAGACATACTCTCTCTAATTGTGTGTCGTTTTGTTTGCTTCGATTCAGTTCCCGATTATTAGTGTTATTCCGGTTATTGTTTCTGTTATTGAAATTACGGTTTTGTTTGTTCTGATTGTTATGCCTCCAATTGCCGCCTCCTTGTCCTCCGCGGCCGCCACCACCTCCGCCGCCGCCCTGTTTGTTGTTGAATCGCTTATTGGGCGGTCCGTCCCATCCCTGGTTTCCTCGTTTGCCGGTCGGACCAGACATTGGCTATGAATCACAGAAATGACAATCAGTTAAACAAAAAGCAAAGCAAGAGATGTAAGGCATAGGACTCACCGGTCTATTGAAGTTATTAAAGTTGGGTCTCCTCTGTTGCGGTTGCATCGGAGGCATAGGAGGGGTGGGAGCTCCCCATCCACCCGTTGTTTGACGCATTTGTGGCGCCGGATTCCACGGCGCTGCCGACTGACCGTAAGCCGGTGGACCCCCATAATGAGGGGGTGGTATAGGAGCGCTGCTTTGGCCATACATTGGAGGCGCTCCAGAAGCCCACGGACTCGATTGACCCCCAAATCGATTCATTTTCTAAAAATTGGCTAAAATTAGGAAAATTATTACTAAAACTGCAATAAAATTAGAGAAAAACATTAGATTTGACTCACATTTTGTATATTATTTGATCAAAACTGAAAATCACTTCAAATGTATATATAATTAATTAATTAAAATACAAAACAATTAATTAAATGAAACAAAAAATGTGAGACAATATCAGCCAAAATGGAGTCAATATTTCCCAAACAAAACACTTTTTGGACCCCTTTTTCACGTTTTTGATGAATTGTTTTTTGTTTTGATGACTGAAATTCCGCTAAAATTGTTAACTAAACACAAATAACGTCTGTTTTTGAGGGGAAGCGTCTGAAAGAGTGTGGATTGCATTGAATTAATTTGAAGTTTGAAAGCATAGAAATGACTGAAAGTTGAGAATCTAATGAATGCTTTCAAACGGGTTTCTAATGAACCGAAACTTTTGCTTTGCATTAGTTTTGGGAAAAACTGAATTTGATTTTCACGATTGAGAGTCAATTTACGAATGAATTTCTTTAGCATTTATTAACGCCTTTTGTTTCACGCATTGGTCTCCGGAATAAATTATATTTAAAATGCATTAAACGATTCAAAAAATGACTGTTTGATAGAAATGACACCAAATTATAGATAATACCAGGATCCAAGTTCTTTGATCTTCACAGTTGGCATTGATATTAGAAGAAAAAAGTGTTATTTTCTGCTAGAATACACTTCAGGAGTAATTCCACAGATGAATAGGTTTCTGAAAGGCCTGAGAGATGCCAAAGAAATTATATAAAAACTTGTTTTTCATTTCACTTTTGAGAGAATCTGTTCCTCGATTACAGTCATTTTGTTTGTCTATAAATCTATTGTTTTTTTTTTCTTTCATTTTTTGGAGAAATCAGTTTTTGAATAGTCTGTCAAAAAGTGACCCATTTATAGCCTGAGAGATAAAAGTGCTGAAGTCTTGTACCCAACCCAAGAGCACAGCCTAACTATTGGTTGAGTCCAATACATCTTTGTTCTCACTCTGAATCTGAAAGCGATTGAACTAAAAGCCCGACTTCAGTAAAGGCCCACATAAGTGAACAGCTCAGGAACAGCACCAGAACAGCACCTGCCCTGCAATCCAATACTCTATACCTGTTTTGGGACTTGTCGTCAGATTTTGAAAGTTTTAGTTTAAAGGCAACAGATTTTGTGTCACTTTATTTACCACTATTTCTGATACTAATTGCAAATTGAGTTCAAACGCCAAATGACATAATTCTTTGCGAAATGAGTTCAAAAAGTTTTGAATAACTTTTGTTTAGTGAACTAAACCTTCAAAACGTCCAAAAAATAGTGACTAAAGAGAAGACCATTGAAATGCAAAAGATTTATGACTGAAGTGATCAATAAATCCAATGATGGAAATGATTGATATGCCAGAAGTTAATGACGAAAATCCATTCATTTACGGAATGTCCAAACAATTCGTTAATGCATTGCATGAGTTGTTTGATGTGATGGACAGTATGGGCTCGGGTTCAGTCAGATTCACTGATATCGCATCCCAGTGGGAAGAGGACGACTCCGACCCATACTTCCCGAAAGGACTGATGAATTGTCTCTCAAAAGTGACACTTTCTAACGGTTTACTTACTTTCGATCGATTCTGTGCTGGAATTAAGTTATGTCTTCTCAAAAATCAAGTCGATATCACCAACAATGACGATAATAACAATGGTATCGAATCACTGCCTCCACCACCACCTGCCTTATCAGCTCCTCCTCCACTCCTTCCTAGTCCTGGCTCTATAGAGGCACTAACACCTCGGCCGGGATCAGTGCCTTCCCTTCCACCTCCTGTACCCCCACATCAATCCCCTCCGAAGATTATTTCCCATTCATATCATTCATTGCATAAAAATCCGACATCTGTTTCATCTCTTCCAGTGCTCGAAGCTCTACACCAGCGAAAGCCAACCGCTTCCGTATCACCTGTTCCTCCACAACCATACCTTAGAAACGGAGCGAACAGTGATTACAACAGTTCTGACAGTTCTTCGACTCATAACTATCAAAGAGCCAAAAGTATGCCTCAATTGGTCATCAAAAGCAATGGCAGCAGTTCTGAAATGCGTCACATCCAGAGTGACATGAAATTGGTTGCCCGAGAAAACGGTGGTCCGAGCAATGGCCACACTCTTGGCCATAACAGCCAAAAGATTCGTCAAATGCGATCACCGATTCAATCGGCAAAAGCGCTCTCAAAAAATTGTATAATGAAAACCCTCCAGAACTGGAAGGACAACGTATTGGGCCGACAGGCCATTGAAATGGAGGGCTCAGCAAATTCCAACAGTAAGGAGAATATCCTCGCTGTTAGTGATGCGGAAAACCGCAGTCGATTCCAGCAATTGGTCCCTTTTATGCCTCCCCCACAAAATATGGCACCAAATGGACCCGCAATGAGAAGGGCAGCCAATAAGAGGAGAGAACCGCGAAGACATACCGTCGGCTCAAATGGAATCGATTTCTATTCGGTATATTAGAAAAAGAATTGTCTAATCTGATCTAGATTAATCCAATATCTGATTCTTTTTTAGATAAGACGAATCCAACAGTTGGAACAGGAAAGGAGTCTATTCCTTCAGGGATTGGAGGGCATTGATAGGGCGCGCGACTGGTATTTAAGGCAAATCGCAATAATCCAGGACAAAATTAGTTATGTCACTAAAGTTGGAACATATCCGGCTGACTATACTCTGGATGCATATCAGGAGCGGATCAATTTCCAAGCGGCCAGAATTTTCAATGTCAACCAACACTTGTCCGCTCTCTTTGATAGTGAAAGAGGTTTTCCCATTCATATGAATTTGGCGATTAGGCCAATAAGCGCACAGTTCAATAGGAACGACCCCAACAGACCGCAACAGTTTGTTGTTAATCCAAATCTTGTAAACCGACTGAAAGAACAGAACCGAATGCTTACCGAAGAGGTGAGCAAAAAGTGCGACCGAATCACTCAATTAGAGCGCGAAAAGTCGGCTCTCATTCGGGAATTGTTTCAGTCGAGGACTTCAACCAATACTAAAACTAAGACTGAAGACGACAGCGCTTTCATGTGAGCTCAGACTCGACTACAAAATCAAATTTATATATTCTTTGCAATTATTTATTGGTATTCCTATTGATTGTGGACTAAACCCCGGTATTAAAGCGACGGACAAAAGCTAACTATAAGACAATAATTCTATAAATACCTCAAAAAATGTATAATTAATTTAATCATACGATAAGTTATTAATTATTAAGCAATTTGTAAAAATTCAGACATTATTTAGACATCATTTAGAGCTTAATTCACTTAATTCTATTAAATCTATTATTTTATGCAATATTTGAGTTCAAAATAAATGTTTAGAAAAAGACCGCAAATATTGAAATCGATAACAGAATATGAAATTATAAAACAGTGGACAGTCCTAAGACTTGGCGGCGGTTTTCACCTGAAGTTGTTGTAACTGTTGCTGAAGTTTATTCACCACTTCTTTCTGTTTCTCCTGTTGTGTCGTCAAATCAGTTATCACCGAATCGTGTCGTTTACTGTCAAACACAACAAATTATCTTAAAATTCAATTAAAAGCAAATCTTTGGTTACATTTCTTCGGTAATGTATTTGATTCTTGAGTTGACGTTATCTTTAGCTTCTTTGAGATCGATATTCATAAGAACCGGTCCAACCATTTTGTAAGTCTTCGCGTCGTCTTCTAATAAATCCATTTCCTGTCGACAGACCATAGTTGGGTAAAGAACTAAATATCGGGAAAACCTGAAGACATACCTCTTTGACGATATTGTTTTCATTGAGTTGAGAATCCAATTGTTGTCTTAATTGAAGAGTTTTTTGATAAGACTTTTGCAAAGCACTGAATTTACTGATTTCGTCCGACAACTTCTTCTGAATCGCCTCCAGATTTGACATCGTTTTCGAGGGTTTATACGATTACCGAAATATTTCGACGAAATTACTTAAATCTAATCAATTTTGATGACAATCAAAGACATGTGCTTTCAGTCAAATCAATAAAAAATATTCACTTTGTTTTCAATTTTAATCAAATCGTTACGTCATTTGTGTTTCAGTATTGAAATGAGTCATACTTTATGACTAATATTCAAATAATATCAGTCAAAGACATAACAGTTTTTAAGACTTTTTAGACCCCATTTGAAATATTTTCCTCAAATGCAACCAAAATGTGTTCATTTGTCAAAACCTCTAACCGTAGCGTTGTTTGTGAGTATTTTTATCAATAAAAATATTGACAGCAAATGAAAATATTTGTGTGAAGTATAGGCGAAGTGTTTCTCTTCTTTCGGTCAATCATTTGATCCTAAATTCAAATCAGTTTTGTCTCCAAATTATCTGAAATTATGTTTTCTCTCAAAGGCTTTTGAAACAAATTCCTGTTTAATGAGTGTTTTTAGCACTAAATCAGTGATCGTTTGAACAAATTTTTCTTTAAAACTGTTGATTGAATGCATTTAAAGCTTAGGAAGTGATTGAGTGATGTCTTCACCGCCCGTTGGTTTCGGTCGTTATTCTCACGCAATAGTATCACGAATTCCAAACTCATTCGCCAAGACTTTGGGCACTTCTGATGGGATTAACTTAGAAGAAGCCAAACGAGAACACGAGGAGTACTGCAAAGTCTTGAGATCTCTTGGACTCGATGTCATCGAATTACCCGCAGATGAAAGCTTTCCCGACTCGCCATTCGTTGAGGACACGGCTATTGTCATAAATGGTGAGCCAATTGATTGAATTATGGATACGTTTAATGACTAACAATTAAATCACTGCTAAGGAGTGGCCCTAATCTGCAGACCGGGTCATCCTTCGCGCGCCAAAGAGGTATTTACCACTCCTTTCCTTTTATTCATTATATTTATCTCTGAATTAGTTGTAAAATAAGTGCAAAATTTGAATTTCAAATCTCTTTTCAATTCTGTATTTAATTGAATTGTTTTCCCAAAAACCAAATCAAAGGTTTGAATGAAAAGCTGTCAAACATTTTGAACGAAACACTCATTTAATTAGTATTTAAATGAGAAAAAAGGCGTAAAAACTCGAAATCACAATAAATATTGTAATGAGAAAAGAATTTCATAGATTTCTCATATAATAAGAGATAAGTTTATAACACATTTGGCCGTAAAAATAGTTGAATAGTTGAATACCAACTCTTGTTATCAGCAAAACTGTTGGCTCTTAAACTCGTATCTTATAATTGGGTTATTGTGTAAACAATACCACGAAATGTGTTTCCCAGTGATTGAGTGCTTCCAATACATTAACGCAATTGACAAGAGTTTAGACGAAATTAGTTTATATTTAATTTGTTTGCATTCGTTTTCGACTCATTTAGAAAGACATCAAAATATTTGTTTGTTTTTCAATTCATTTGTTGAAAAAGTTTAAAACAATATCTAATAAAATAGTTTTTCTCGTTCTTTGAATCGATAAGAGTTTAGATTTAATCACAGAATAAGAGATAAAATCTCTTTTAATGGCATTTATTGCAAATCTCAATGTAATCAGTTTTGAGGCCTTTAGCTGAGAATCTGATGGAATAAACGCCTCTTTGAATGTTTGCTGTAATTAACCGAAGAGATGGTTCCTATCCCTCTCTAATTGGGGGGAAAATCATGACTTTTCACATCAATTATGAAAACCACAAAACTTCACAATTGATTGCATTTGTTTTGCTTCGAATAATTTAATAGAAATTCAAACAAAAATAAAAATAATTTTCTGATTAAGTCATAGCTTTGAGAAAATCTTTTGCAAATAATTTCCATTCAAACGCTTTAATCGATTGGATTGAGTTCACAATTATTCTGTTCTTCAAAAGTATTTACATTTCATCGAAATTAATAGAATGAAACCATTTTCGAAGTTAGCATTTATGGAGCTCTTGGTTAACTCATTTTGAACTTTGATTATAATCTTAATCGTTATTCTTTGTGATATATCTTGAAATAGAGCCAAATAAGCAAGATTATTCTATTTTTATAGACTCAGCTCAAAACAAATAGATTTGTTGACAATTCTTTAATTCTCTAAATATTTCTGATAAAAGAGATAAACAATAATTGGTTTCTATTTTTGCTTTTAATATAATATTTTCATTGATTTGCTCAAAAAGGTGGACACAATTCGAACAATAATCAAAAAAGAGCTTAAAATTCCGATCGTAGAGATGGCGGACCCAAAGGCCACTCTCGATGGCGGAGACGTCCTCTTCACTGGTAATTAAATCTCCGCTGAAATCAATCAAATAAATGTATTATTTATTAATCAACTAAAAGGTCGCGAATTATTTGTGGGTCTCTCCCAAAGAACCAATGAGTCGGGTGCCAGAGCTGTTGCCGCAGCGTTTCCCGAATTTCCAGTAACGCCAATAAGAATTCCAAATAAATTACTACATTTAAAATCATGTCTATCGATGGCCGGACCGGACATCCTATGCGTCAGTTCATCGCAAGAATCACAAGAAATTTTAAGAGTCAGTCAAACCTTTAAATAAAACCCTTTATTAAAATGTTGTCTGATTTTAGCGAATATCACGCGAAGCCACTCATAGATACCATACCCTAACAGTTCCAGAGAACGCGGCCGCCAATTGTCTTTACATCAATGGAACGTTAGGTATAACCCTTTCTCAGCAATTAATTGAATGTTAGCTCAAATTGATTTAAAATCAGTCCACAGATCAGAATTCCAGACCTGTTGTGACGTATTTGACAACAAAATAGACTTCAATAAAATGGGAGTCAAAGTCTGGGAACTATCGAAGCCATCGTCACATCTGACGAGTCTCTCCCTTCTGGTGAAGAAGAGCCGACAAATCCATACAATTGTCTGATCGTCAGAACTCTTATACGACTAAAGGATTTAAAACCATTTCTAAACGTTTTAACGCATTTATTACTCGTTTCGATCATTTATTTTATTATTGAAACCAAATTTAGCGAACATTTTAGATATAATTGAAATGATATCACATTTTCTTCTTTATTGTCGACAATGAGAACAGTATTATATTGAATGTGATATTTATTATACGACTGTTGAAAGCTTTAAATATTCTTATTTATGACGACTATTGCCGTAAATTCAAGTATTTTATCGATTGATTCGTGCCTTTGATTACTCATTGAAATACCGGTTAAAAAGTATTTAGTTTTGCGATAGTTTTTAATACAAATTCTATTTATTAATATTTTTTGATAAATCGTTTCATTCTTTTGTAATTAGTGTTTAGAATCACCGCTCAATCGTCGCAACAAATATCACAATAAATGTCATTAAATGTGTCATTAAATTAAACGAAATGTATTTTCCTTTTCTTTAAAGTAATTATTTTAAATGTATTTATGTTTCCCTTCAAAAGTGATGTCATTTTTGTCCATAAGAACAATGGTTTTCATAAAAAACTTTCCAAATGTGTGCCGAAAATCATTAAAATATTGCTTTGATTTATGAGTTTTGTATCATTTTTTTATTTGAGTCGTAAATAAATCGCTTGAATTCCAATAAAACTTTAATTTGTGTATTATTTTGATTATTATTGCTTTCATTCAATGATTTCTTAGACTTAGAATTCGTTATTAGACTCTTATCTTTGATTCCGTTGGGGATCCGGACCTTGACTTTCCCGCTTTGACCAAAAGAGCCGTCGATGAGGCCCTCGTCTCCAGAAGTGAGCGACACTTTGAGTCCGACGAAGTTCTGAGTGTTTGTCTCCTTTTTCAACAAATTTTTGACAATAACTTCGTATTCATTGGAAACTCTGTCGACGACTCCCTCTTTGTGTTTGATTTTAAAAATTTTCAGTTTCTGTAAATCAGTTTCGATATAATTTTTATCGGAAAAAGTGGACAAAATATTGCCATAAAAGGCAAGTCTGCAGACATTCGCGTGAATATCGGTATCCAATTTGGAAGCGATATAAAGAGCGCCCGAATTCAGGATCACTGGTCTCTCGAACTGTAATAAAACGAAGTATTGGTCGGAGTCGTCGCCAATCTCTTCCACATAACTGTACTGCAGATCGAAATCAAATTTCGAATTTTCGAGTTTGTTGTCAGATTTGAAAAAAGTGGTTTTGGCGACAACTGTCTCGTGAAGAATACTTATGTGGAACTTCCCTTTTGTTGCATACCTTCCCTTATAATAAGAGATTTTGTTGACGTTTGCAATGACCGCAAAAACACAATTCATAAAACCGGGCGAACAGACGACTCCGCGCTCTAAGAGTTTTGGGTCGAACTGAGTGACACAAACCCCAACTCTGTCCCCTTGAATGGCTTTTTCTATCTTTTTGTGGAACATTTGCATTGATTTGACTTTTTTGACGGCTTTTACGGACGGAATTTCCATATTCTTAACAGAAATAAAACCAAAATTAAAACCCATTAGAGTTTAAAACAAGACTCACGTCATTCACAGAAATTGATCCCTGGATTATGGTTCCGGTCATTACAGTTCCGGAGCCTTTAATTAAGAAGCAGTGATCCACTGATAGAATGAGTTCTCCGTTTGGACTTCGGTTGGGAACAGAGATCTCATTACAAATGGTGTCTAAAAGTTGTTTAATTCCAATAGAGTTGAGTTCGTTATTGTCTTCACTACTTTTGTCGTCACTCTGACCGCCGATATGTGCGGCCACTGAAACAATTGTCGAGGAATTGAATTTACTTTTCTCTAGAGTTTTGAGAATTCGTTTCGACATCTTTTCAATAGCGGTCTGTCTTTTGGTTTCGGGAATCAAATCGACTTTATTTAAGACGACAATCAACTTATCGCAAGTGATTTCTCCGATTACAAGACATTCGGCGGTTTGTGTCTGAATTCCTTTCGTGATGTCGACCACAAGAATCATAATATCGATAATCTGAGCGCCGCCTATAATCGTCTTAATCAGAGAGGAATGTCCGGGACTGTCAACAAACGTGATTTGCAGAGACCAGTCATCTCTTTGGCCCAACTCATGGCTCGACTTCTGTTTCATATAATCAAACATATGTTGAGGTAATGGAACCGAAAGCGAAGAAAATCCTAAATCAATGGTTATCCCTCTTTCCTGACTCTGAGGGTTCTTATCGTAACACGAAGTCGATTGGGTTGTACTCAACGCTTTGGCCAGAGATGTCTTCCCGCTATCGATATGTCCCAAAAGACCGATATTTATATTCAATATTTTAGTCATTTTTCTCGAATATTAAACCGAAAACGGAATCAAATAAATGAAAATAAGTTCAAAACAAAAGACATTTAATGTTAGAAATCATGTGTTGTTTGTAAACATTTGCAAACATTTCGTCACTGAATACGTCTTTTCGTTTATTAAAAATAAATTATTATTCAAAACCTTTTGCTTTAAGTCTAGGAATCGATTGAAACAAAACTTAAGAAACGTTTGATTTAAACTCAATTAAGGATTAGAATAAAGGCTTAAAAACTTTTGTTTGAACTTTGGATCAGAGCTTCCCTTTCGAAGTGAGTTCTGGTGAATGAAATCGACGGCACCGAAGGGACGGCCACTCGTCTTATTCAAAGGAGTCGACGGTTTGCTTGGAGTTCGTAATTTCGATGGATTTCCTTCGAATGGCGTTCTTTTGAGTTCTCTATTCATTATTTTATTGATATTTGGGGTAAAGTTCTTAATCTTTTGGTCATTTCTGTCAATAATTTCATTGGTTTTGAATCTTTTGATTGAAGACAACACTTCTTGAGAGACCTTTTCTTCCTTTATGCGAACCATTGGTTTGATGTCCGGCTCTTCTCTGGGCTTTGAGGCAGTGCTCTGAAAGTACTTCGAAGTGGTCGGCAATGTCTTCAGTTGAGCCCTAATTCTTTCCCTTTGGATAATGTTTGGATCAATCGGTTGTTTATTAAATATTTGTGACCACTCTTTCACCGACTGTTCCCTCAAAGGCTCGACTTTGGGAACAATCAGTGGTTCGGGAATTTGTTCGACAATATTGTTATTCGGTTCCTCTCTTTCGGGTTCTTCTTCGATGGTTTCCATTTTAATGGGTCTGAGTTTAGGAAGAATTTGAGGACCGGAAGTGTTGACCACTTTATTGTCTTCACTCAAATGCGTCACTTTTTCGATGACATTATTTGTATGAAAGCATTGATTGCAACGATTTTTCTCTTCGGTTATGATTTTATCGTCTCTTTCGTCCAAAAGGAAGTTTTTGCCGAAATCGGGTGGAATTCGCCACCAATTGAGTCCCAAATAAATCGGCATTTCTTCAGTTCTTTGCTTTAATTTGAGATAAATATGAGAAAAGTCTTTGAATTCTTTGAATCGAAACTCAATTGAAATGCGAAACAAATATTCGAGAACTGAATCAGAGGTCAAAATCACGTGACTTTTGATTTACTTTTGAGGAAACCTTTATTCACAGGTTTTTAGAAATCTCTGAAATATTCACTCATTTCTTGTATTTTAGTTTTTAATCATTTGATCCCATTTTTGAGATAATATCTATATATTTGACTTATTCTGACTCTTTGTCGTCTAATTCCACAAAAAAGAATTCTTTCGTTAGATTTACATCAGTTTAGGGACAAAAAGTTTCAACAATTAGTAGCTCTAACCGAGTCTATGTCAAAGTGTTCTAGACACTTTTTATTCTTTCTCACATTTCATTGAGATTTAATTCCTGAGTTTTTGGATAAAGTTCTTCTGTTTTTGTTTTATTAGATTAAAACGGGTACTCCTTTATGACCTAGTATCTTTTATGATATTATTATCTAAACCCATAATCACCGAAAAAGATTAACTAGATAAGTTTTATAATTTGAGGTTAAAAGCAAATAATTGAATACCAAGTAATTAATTTGGTCTCTAATTTGATGGCTTATTGTCACTGACTTTAATCAACTTTATTCTGTTCAGAAGTTGTGACCAAATATGTCATACATTTGATATCCGAACCAATTTGTGATTAATTTGGCATAAATTGCGTCAAATTCCTAATTTGAGTCTTATTTTAGGCCAGAGTTGAGTCCAAAAGCCTTTAGAAGTGTTGACTCGAATAGCGATGACTTCTGGTCTCATTCGTCGCGACCTTTCGATGTGAGTGACCAACAGAATGAACATAAAAGAGGTGACGACGTGTTTCAGAGCCATAATAAAGATGACGAAAAGACATCGAAGGTCTACATAAACACCTAAAAACCTGTCAATATATTTGGACATCATTTCAAACCATTGCAAGTTATAAATCAGTTCAATATTCCGATACTTTTTCATACAATGGAAGCAATGCTTTTCGTGATATACAAGAATCAGGCGTTCAATACATTTGTGACAAATAGCACCGGCAGTCCCTTTGCAATCGCACACCAATTCATTATAAAGGCTTACCTTCTCATCTGACAGTTGCTTCTCAGAGGTCAGACACACCCGACAAGAGGGCTCAGTCTTCGTCTGTCTGACCATAACTCTAGTCTTCAGATTTTCGACTTTAGATAAAACAATATTTTTTCGAATCAAACAATTGTTTTAAAAGAATCAGAAAAAATTATTTTCAAAATTAACAGAATATTCTTGAAATCGGAAAAAATTGTTTGTTTTCAATATATGAGTCAAAGAGTGAGAAAGAGTTGTGTTTTTATAATAATTATTTTATTACTAAAATATGAGTTCAAATAACATTAAAAGCGATTAAAATTTGAAGATTACATTCAATAAGAATTTGTCTAATTTTGAGAAACATTTAAAAACAGATAAAATCTTTTGATTTGTTCGTAAAACTAAATATTATATAATTTATTAACAAATATAGCGAAATATACTTCACTTAAGTCTCAAAAAATATCATTTCATTTGATTTATATTTCGCTACAAATATTTGTTAAGTATTTAACCAAATATTCAAAATTTTGACACAATTTTCAAAAATTTCATAATTAGTTCGAAACTCAATTATATTTAGTTTTTTTTATTGAAATAAAACTGAAAAATGAGTGAAACAATTCAGTTGTGATTCAGTTGGGAAGTGCCCAAAGAGTGGCCGACTTGTCGGCGCTGGTCGTCAGGAATGTGAAGTCAAAGGGATGCCATCGGCCCTGAATTACTTTATCGGAATGCTCTGCAACAACAATACTGGGAAGGGGTTGTGTGAGGTCTCCCTGGAGGTCAGTCAACACAATTCTGTTGTCGTAACCGCCGGTCAACAGATAATAAGCTTTGTTTGAGAATCGAATGGTCCGGATGTCAGCGGAGTGGGGTTGGAATGTCTGTATTATACGACCGCCTCTTATGTCGTAAAGCATACAATTGGAGTCCTCGTGTCCGGAGACCAATAGTTTTCCCGAAGGATCCACAGAGACGGCGGCGACAGCACTCCCTTCAAAGCAAAAAACGTCACTCAATTTGAAATAAAAAGATAATCAATTGAATACCGGGTCCTTTTCCAGAGGCCGACGGGGCTGTTATCAGATTAACACATCCACGAGTTCTCAAATCCCAAAATCTTATGGTTCTGTCCTGAGATCCACTGACAAACATAGCGCCACCCCATGTGTACAGCGATAGGATATGACCTGAAATTAATCGAAAATTTCAATATTCAGTCATTTTATTGAATTGAAGTCGAATTCATTACCTGAATGTCCGGACAGAGCCTGGAATGGAGTCATAGTTTCGCAATCGGTAACATATATTTTACAGTCACCGGCGCCGCCAGAGATCAGAAGACTGGATCTGTTGGAGAGGTCTTCCATGAAGCACATATCCCTGATGGTGCCATCGTGCATTGTCAGCTCAGCCTCTCCTCCTTCCAACTCATTGCTCAATGAGTTGAATCTCATCATTTTGATGGTCTTGTCGTTGGAACCGGTGGCCAACAGGTCGCCCGTTGTATTCCATGAGAGACTATAGCCGTATAAATATTGTCAACACTTGATATGAAGGCACTTAAGAACTAACCAATAGATGCTTCCCTTGTGATGCTTAAGACGTTTGGTCACAACTGCCGGTTGGTGTGGAATATGGTCTTCCCTTTTGGTTAAAAGTTAAGTCAGTTTAAAACAATTGAAAAATATTGGAAATGAAGGAAAACAAACCTCAAAGATCTCAATTCGTGAGACTTCGGATAACCACATATTCTCAATGTCTTTGAATTGGAACCGATCGCATAGAGCTGTCCATTGGGGTGAAACTCCGCGGCGCGTATGGCCTGTGCGTCTTCTAGTGTAGTGACAGGAATAAATTGGGGTTTCCTTCCACCCAAGTCAGAGGTGTCGCCGATAGAGCTTCGGAACGAAGAGTTGGGTCCGTGCTGTCAACCAAACCATTAAAAAGAAATTAGTTTTCAGTTTTGGATATTTTGACTCTTAATAGATATGAAGGCGTAGGCGATAGTGAAGGACATAAACCGATTAAATTCATTACATAATTGTTTTGCAAAAGGAATGCATCAAAATATGCAATTCAAGGACAGAACAGAACAAAGAGACGAACACTTTTCAAGAATCAAAGGATGAGTTGAGTGAAAAAGGTATTGAAAACAAGAATCGATACCAACATTTCCAATACATTTGCATATCTTTGAATTGAGTTTCATTTTTGGAAATAATTCAGACTTTGGGTAAAAAGTTTATAAACATATTTGTGGTACAAAATTGAGAGTAAAAAGCGTTTTAAATGTCTAATCGACGGTATATTAGTGTAAAACTGATTGTTTTGGGACATCTGCGCTGTTCGGCTGATAACACTTTTGACGAAATTATAACAAAAGCCAATTGTTTGAGGCATTCATGCGAGACATCAATTGTGACTACAATTACGGGGTTTTGTTGTGTCACACAATTGGACCAAAATTAGTGTTTGGGATCAGACAACAGAACACAAGAGTCCTTACAATCGTTTTATGAATCATTCATTACAAGAGTGTCTAAATTTATCACATAATTCATAGTTAGGTATTACTTATTATTTCTTAAAAACTATAATAAAAAAGTTTCAAAAATATTATTTCACACAAAAAAACAAAGGCTTAAAAAGTTTTTAATACGACTAACAGTTAATTTAGTAACCATTGGAGTAACCAAAGCGTGTCATAAATCAGTCAAATCCTATTAATTTATAATACATTAAGAATTACATTAATTTGATAACCGATTGCGTGTTCTCTCAGCTCTCAGGGCTTTCCAGTCAGTGGCGTAATTAGACTGAAGATTCGCAACCGATTAACGACCAAAAAGTTAGGAAAAAACAATTATCTCATGTCTTCTATTCATTAAACTTTTTACAAAATAAAAAACCTGCAGATTATTAGTCCGATTGAAGCAATCGTTTTAATTAAGAGCTTATATTTTGACAAAAAAATTGATTTTTTTGGTTTTAGTTTTTAATTAAACGAATCTAAACTCTAATGGATAACAAAGTGATCGTTCAGTAGAAAACGTCCTCTTCGTCAGAGGACTTACGTCCACTTACGAGCCGATAGAATGGGGTGCCCGCCCTCTCATGCAATACCACCGGCTTCCCTCTACGATACGGGTGAACAGGACATACATCTGGATCTGGCTCTTGAACCAGGCAGGGTCTTAGTCCGGGGTCTTTATCAGGGTCTGACGATCCCGAGTATGAGTAATATGGCGAATAGGCACCACTTCTTGAGCTGGTATTTATTTCGCCACTGCTATCCAGGTCATAATGCACTCTCCGAGTTGAATTGTTGGCAGGAGTGGGATAAGAGACTCTCAACGGGATTCGTCTCTCGACTGGACTCGAATACGAACGATCCTCATCCATGAAATAGGAGTTACTGTCCTGTCGTGAGGTGTCGTCCGCCTCTGACTTATAGTACTTATTATCAGAGGATTTGTAGGATTTGTCGTAATATTTGTCATAAGTTTTCTCGTATTTATCAAAAGATTTGTCAAATTTATCGAAAGACTTATCAAAAGACTTGCCATAGTTATCAAAATAATTATCTGATTTGTCAAAACTGGAATCAAATCGATTTGTTTTCCTGTAATCAGAGGAATACGAGTCGTATTTACGCGAAGTATTCAATGAATCGGAACTCAAATCGGGGGTATGTTTGCCGAACGGGGAGCCAAAGATGTATTTGGAAGTCGAGTAATTTGAATCCTTGAGTGGGTCGACATCTCCGGTAGTTTTATGATAATAAGATGAACTGCTTTCAGACACATAGTTCTTAGAAGACGGCGAGGAATAAGAGGAATACATCTTCAAAATAAGCTCTTAAGTGAACACCGATTGAACGACAAATATTTGGCTGTCTTTGAACTTTAATCCAAACCAAATGAGTAAAAAAGTTTCGCGAATTTGACTGAAATGCGAAGTTTGAGTGACTGGAGCTTAAAGTCGGAAATATTGCGAATTGTTATGGTTTAAGGAATTCCCACAATAAACAGTAGTTTTTTTCAATTTTTTTCGTTAATCAAAAACGACCTAAAAATGGAATTCTTAGACAAAAATTAATATATGAAACCTTCCCTTCAATGGTGACCATCGGACCGAAGTCTATACTAAAGTCTGAACAACTGTTAGGGTTGTGAAGCAATTCCCTGAAACCAAACGATTCGCAACGACTCACTTATTCAATGAGTTGATACCACTTCCCAAACACTCGTCTTTTGTTACCCAATATTATATTCTTATCAAAGAATGACTTTAAGGATAAAGTCGTCTGAAATGACAGACGTTTTAAAGAATTCAAACAATATTTGTAGAACAGAACGAATTTGTATTAAAGATGTGAACACAAAGAGTTTTTTGTTGATATACTAAAAGAACAGCCCTTTTATATATCGATTTTAATGATGATATTAGTGTAGGCGTTAGGGTTTTCTACAACTTTTTTTCATCTTCTCTTTGAATAGTTAATTACCAATAGATTCGAGAAGAATCTGACGATTCTGTGAGCAGTGGTTCTGCGGGAATCACAGGCGGGAACGGCTACAAAGCCAATGTGTTTGCATAACAGGTGCAGTCCTTCTAATTAATCGCTATTACTATTTCTACTATTACTATATGTACTGGATGTTTAGCGTTGTATTTGCGACCACAATATAAGTAGGAATAAGTAGGAGAGAGTTTAAGGTCAGACTTCAATCCGAGCGTAACATTGAATTTGAAATTACCATTTGGTAAATATAGTGGAAAATAGTTGAATTCATTTGAATTACACTACTTATACATACTTAGCATTTAATTGATTGAAATCACTCTCCATTCCAACGCTATTTATAACATTAAATGTTTTTAAAGCCTAAAATAGCGGTTATTATTACGTTTTAAGTCAACAAATTTCAACGAAGTAAACAATTTGAATAATTTTATTACTTCTCTAACGCTTACAAATGTTTCCGCAAATATGGATAATAGAGTGAAAAGTAATTAGAATTTGAAAAATCATGTTTTCGGATAATTTTATGTTCGCTGAAATTGAGAATAATGTACCTGCAATTCAGTAATAGTCTGTTTCATAATTAAGGAATCAATTGATTAGAAAATTTATTCAATACTCAAACCAATTGAAACAATCAATGTCTGGGAAAGTGAGACAAACATATCGTTTATTCAAATGACTGATATTTGATATATTTTCGACGAATCCGTTGAAAAATAGCATCAAATTAAATAAAAAGATAAAATCAATTATTCTGTTAACGACTCAATGCTATGAAGAAAAACTAAATTTGTATTCAATTTAATTAGTTTTCAAGTTTTGAACACTAAAACAAATACTCGAGAAAAAGACCAAAACTTTTTGTTCACATGTTTTCTATGCATATCTTAACGAAAGAGTCCTTAAGATTAATGATGAATACTAAACAGTATTTCACTAATGAATGAATTAAGAGAATCCTTAATCAAATAACATTGAAATTATTCGTTGAAATCACTGAAATCGCTGTCGAATTACAGATAAAAAACAAATAATTACTAAAAATAATTCAATTGAAGGGGTGTTTGGCTTTTGATAATTCACTCGATTATGAAAGACATTGGATTTTGTTTTTCTTTGGGTATGAGATCATGTGCTGAGCGAAGGCAACGCAAATATATCGTCGAATTCTGTTTGAATTCAATTTGAAATATCAATAAAACATAATAACTATAATTTAATTTGTTTGCATATAAATATCGAAACCATTAAATAACAAAATAGTTTTACTTCTATTGATTGAAAGATAATAAATGTGTAGAAAAAACAATGGACTGAAAAATGAAAATTGTTTTAACCCTTAATGCATGTTAATTGACGCCACAACAGGCAAAACAACTTCAGCTCAGCATAAAATTGTTTTGCTTTACACGCTTTTTATCAAATCATTGCTATTGTCAGATAAAAACCGATAATTTTCCCGATAGGCAAGAGATAAGACATTTTCGGTGCGTTTGTCATCAAATGGGATCAAATGATTTTGAACTGATTTTAAATTGAATTAACAAAATAATTCGTTTTAAAAACTATTTCAGTGACACAAATGAATTGAATTTTTTGCCAAAATGATTGATAAGTAGTTTCCCAGAAATATTCGACAAATTCAAAGACTGCTCTAAAACTAAAGCAGTAATTAAATCGAAGGCAACCCAAAGACGATTAAATCACTGCTGAAATTGTCAACCGATTTGATCACAAGAATTACTGCATTTCTCTGGTTATTAGAAATTTTCAATTATCTAATGATCTGATCGAAGGGCCGGTAATTAAATTGAATGATAGGCTCTATTCGGCAATTTATTGCATCAGAGTTTCCTTTGAAATGCACTTTAGATGTGATTTAGATTTATTGTTACCCAATGTCTAACAGTTCTCATAAGACATTAGTCGAAGTGATGCCAAAAATATATTTATTGGAGAAAAGAAATGTTTAAAAAGAAAAGTTTCAAAAAGAAGATTAGAGTAACTGATAGTCAAACTAAGCATTTGGTAAAAAAGCATTGAAAAAAGTAATAACTCATTCCTCGAACTTGAACTTAAGCCTACTTAAGGGGAGAGCCTCTTTTCACATGAGTTGTAAGCAGAGGAAAGTCTATCATCTGTTGGCACTCAAACAGAGATAAACAGAATATTCATTGACTGAAGAATAAAACACTGGATTTGCGAATCAAATGCGAACAGAATTTAACTGATTTGGAGATTAATAGCAATTAAAAGTGACAGCACTTATGGACTTACATGACAACTACGGAGCGATAGTGTCGACTGACTCAGGACTGGTATTCGAGAATAACTCTCATTAGACTCATTAGAACTGAAACTATTGGAAAGGCTTGAGTTTCTCAGTTTAATCGCTTCCCTCATCGGACATATCCGGAAGTGGTGCAAATGCGGCGATTTCTTGGCCGACGGCCACATCATTAGATTTGGAGATAAATGTCATCAAAAAATTTATTCCGAGTTTATTCTGATTCATGCGAAGGGTTAAAGTCTGACAACACTGTAGTGGAGACACAGCTGTTATTTACGCAAAATATTTGCTCTCTTTCGAAGAGTTGCCACAATTAGTTCATTAATAGACAATCAACTGATTTAAAAATGGTTGACAAACATCCAATTAATTTGTTTCAATCGAATACTCTATTTTGAAAACTGTTTGAACAGAATTTATTACTCGATTCAGAACTCAGTCCACAATTTATTGAATGATAAGTAAAGGAGAAACTAATTGTTTAAATATGAAAACGTTATAACTATTATCGCACTTCTGTTAGATATATATTAAAACAAATATATTATAGTTTATACTATTGTTTGTCTTCCGATAAAAATCTATTTGAAAAATGAAAAATTGATTTATGTTTTTCAACAGAAATTGTGAAAAAACGTGTGACAAGTGTGCGGTCAAAACAATGAGTGCTAATCAATAGTGTGGTAAAGAACTGCTATTTTCGGGATATTATTAATGAAAAAGTTATATTAAATGGTCATAAAGGGGGCCAATCAGGGAACGCATCGATTGTTTCCAATATATTCTTTAGACAAATATCGTGCCATTCGGTCGAACGGCGAGACATACAAATTGCTGATAGCCTTGCATTGGATTCGTTAGGCATCGCCTGTCCTTCCACTCCAACAAACAATTGATACGATATATGGATGCAACACATTATGTCAGTCAATGGTTTATATGTATTTATATTTGATTTTTGGTTTTTATATGAAATGTTCACGAAAAGCGTGAAAATAATTCACGGAATACAGTGATTTGCCGGCCCTTGAGAGGCAGGTGCCGTACATATCATCCTTTAGTCAAATCAGTTAACAATTTTAAAGAGAAAACTATTAAAAAAATAATAAATAAATCGGTAAAAACATTAACAAAAGCCCGAAAAATGCTATCCTTTGTGCAAATGTGTGATATGTTTGCGAACGGCGTTTAAATAAATGGTTTCATTCAAACAAAGATTGATTTTAGAGACTCTGAAAAAACTGCAACTTTTGAATTCCTATTGTTTTTCAGACGATCTTTAAATAAATGAAAGTCAAATCAGACGAATGTAAATCTTAGGCACTAATTGGCCCTAAAGTGCTTCGAAGGACAGCATCCCTTTCCAAAGCAGCACTTTCTTACTTTTAAACAGATTACGAGTTTGAAGATAACTTATGTCTGTTCCTTATCTCGTGTCTAATGGACACAAATTAAAAGAAAAGAAAAAACTCAGTAATCAAATGAGTCTGTATTTGAAAATAACTCATTGGACACAAATTAGGACTAAAAGCAAGATTGTTATCGAAGTCAGGAAAGGAATGCATATAATTGGCATAACTATACCTTTTCTGATACAATCTCTTCAACCAAATGATTGAAACTGACGTTATGCTGATGGGGACAGTGGGTCTCTCCTATTTGTTTGTCCGGCTCTGCGAACAAGTAATCGAATTTGATTTTTGACTCCAATTCACTCATATTTTAGTCCACTATTTACTGAATTATGTAAACAACTATTTTAAGCCTCTTTTGTGGAACCAATTGATTCTAATCAGAGATTGAGAGCAACTGATAACTGATAAGTGTATCGAAAATTCAGATCCCATTAGATATGGTAAAGCATTTGCCGAATAGCCGTAAGTAAGTTAATTTTGTTTATTACCGACGCCCACATCGAATCTCAATCACCATTTGTGGACATAAGAGTCAACACATTTAATCAATTTCAGTGTTAAGTGGAGTTAGCCTTTGATTGAAGAGAATTCTTATATTAAGTCTTATAAGAAGTCTTTTATTAAATTCATTTGAGTCGAGATTTAACGTCAATAACAAGATTTGAGTGAAAAAGATCTTAGTTTTGGTAATTAAAAAGTAAAGACAAAAAAGTTTCAAAAAAAGTAAATGCATTTCATATAAAACAATAAAATGAAATTCTGATTGAAATTTACGATAAAAACGTTATAAAAATATTTACGACAGAAGAATAACACAATGTTTTGAATGCCATATAAGGCTCAGAATAAAAAGCAAAAAATCAAATCAGAATTCATTGAATGAAACGAATGGTTACGACATAAGGTTTGGGCAAAACTTAATTCTAATAAATATGAATCTAATTAAGGATTAAATAATGCCATCGAGTATTCAAAAGATGAAACTAATCACAGCTTATGAAACAAAACTCAAAAAGCAATTAATTAAACGAAACAATAATTAAATGCAAAGAAAAAACGCATTACAAGAGAATAAGAAAAGGCTTCGAATCAAAGGCTGTGCAGAGCTTAGCCTCGAAAAGAAGAGAAACCAATTATTACCACAAATATTATTTATGTTCTGTTTTTTGGCAAAGTCTGGAAGCGATTCATTAAAGCACACGACACGGCACTAGAGTTTTGCTCAATTAATTTCTAAACGGTCTCACAATAGGACAGAATAAGACACTTCTTTTAAACTTTTGGAAACTTTTGATTACTCACTCTTTGCTGGTGCGAAGTGTTTGCCAATTGTGAGGACTGTGCGCTTAATTGATGTGATTGTTGTGATGATTGATGGGTTGCGATATTGGAGTGAGTAGTAAGCAATTCGTTGACACTATTATTGAACGATATATTTCTTTGTTGAAGAGATCCGTTCTGATTGTTGGCGAATATTGGTGACTGGTTTGGCGCAAACGATGGCGTTTCCCGAATTCGGTAAAGACTACCCTTTGGAGTACTTGTCTGAAGCCGTTCCGGGTTCGGGTAATTTGATTGACCCGTTTGGTTGACTGGAGTCAACTTCTGGTTCACCTCATTGTAGATAATCGGTGTTTGCATTACTGGTGTGAAAGAGCTCTGGAATGGGTTTTCCCGATTGGTTATCACTTGGGGAACACCTGTTCCACACAAAAACAATTCTTCCTCTTCTTTCAGCAGTTTTTCCAACAATTTTTGTTTCTCTCTCTGAAACTTTTGCCACAAATCGGGAGTGTTTTGGCTCTGATTTAGATCTTTGGCACTAATAGGGGTTATATTATGGCTCTGGAGAAGGGGCTGACTATTAATTGTATTCACCCCTTCATTAAGTAGTTTACATTCTTCGATAGAAACCGTCGAAACGGGAGATGGCTTTTCAGATATTGTCGGCAATCTTTGGAAACAACTGGAACTGAATACCTCCCCCTCTTCGAAGAGTCTGTCCACTGAAGTCTGTCCAACCTTTTTAATGCCATTGTTATTAATACTGTTATTATTGGCATTACTGTCGTTTCCATTGGTTGCGCTCAAATGAAAGCCAGTGGTGGCGAAGGAGGACCGACTCATAGCTGTCATATCGTTAACAGAGAAATTCATAACACTTTTGGTCAGTCCGTCGACAATACCCGGTGTTAGAGATTTCGACATCAAATCAGATGCTTTTCTTCGTGTGAAAGGAGTGGCGGAGTGGGGGAAAACCTTGGGTTTGATGGGAGTGACTAGGATCATTTCAGACCACGAGGCCACCAAAGAGGGTTTCTCCAACTGTTCCACTTCAACGTTAAGAGTCTTCTGTTCGAATGGATGCGAGAATATGTCGGGAGGTATGGACTGAAGCCATGACAATAGACTCAGATCTGAGTTACTAAAACCCGTTCCCTCCAAAAGTGATGAGTATTTCATTGCCAACGGATTGAGAGCTGACATCGAAGTCGCCTTTTGTTGACAAAACTCAACGCAAGACTCGTAAAGAATGCCTTTAATAATGAGTTGCATCAGTCGATCCCCTTTTGCTTTCTTTGCCAAAGCGTTGGCCGACTTCTTGTCTATCGGCAGATACTTCTCAATGAGTGGCAAAACAGACTTAAAGCAACTGATCCTCCAATTACTGGGATTCCAATTCTTGTATTCTTTCTTTTCGGACAAATTAGGAATCGTTAACAATAGACACAACTCGTTGTAGTCCTCTTTGTTTGGACACAACTGTTCCAAATGGTTAAGGCATTCGACGACATCATTGACAGCAATTTCGACATTATGTATGGGTCCGGCCTCTGACCGAATGCACAACAGTTCGATGTATTTGTGTTTATTAACCAAATATTTGAATTGGTTTTTGTCAAAAGACTCAATTGATTCCATGGGTTGAATGAAGTGGAGGACGTCGTCCCACTGTCCATCGAGTATGAGTTGCCTCAAGAAGAGAAGATCATCGCTGAAGATACCATTTGTTAGACCCGTTTCCCTTTCGAGACTCAATTGGCTGATACTGAGGTCGCGGTTCGACAGAAACTCCAGAACCAGACGAATGACATCCTCTTCGCGAAGATTGAATTGTGAGGACTGAATGACTGACATTTTTGGCAATAAATGGCTTACAATCGGATGAAAATAAATAAAATAAATGTATTTTAAGATTAATTATGAATGAAATCACAGATCATATAAACAATGGTTTGTTTTCGTTCATTGACTTCAGAAGCAGACAGTCTTTGAACTGAAAACCCAAACAAATCCCAATTCAAAAACAACAGTACTTTTGTCACAGTTTTCGGTTCCCTTCCGTCGGACTAAAAAAAGTTTGGAATCCGAGGTCTTAAACAAGTTTTTGCTTAACTTATCTCAAGAAAAGTTCAGGTTTTCGTTGAAATCGGTTTGAATTTTAATAAATTGAGTGAAAGCCGGTTCTCGTACTCTTCAAAGGGCTTGAAATGTCAAAAAAGTTATATAACTTATATAAGATATCGACTTATTGTTTCTCTTTGTTTGAGCCAAAAAACAAGAATATTTTAAATTCATTATTCGCCTTAAGTTTAGCCTCGATAACAAACATTCATTATATGAATAAATTATGCTCCGAATCATTTTGCACAACAATCTTCACTTCGATAAGTTGTCCGAAAGAGTCGATAGTTTTGAGCCCAGAATTTAATCGTTTTTGCGATTCACAGAACAATTTGATGTCAATTAACAACAAATTGAGATAAAATTAGAATCAAATGAAAAAATTGTTTTCATTACATGTTTAGAGGTTTAATAGACTAAACATAATATTATATTCCGATAAACTTGTAATACCTCTGAACTTGAATTAATGGAAGAAAACAAGTTCTCGGATGAAGAAAAAAATTTGTTTAAAATTCATAAATAATTTGATTTCTCGAATACTCGAATAAATTCCAAAGATTTCAAAAATAAAGGTTTTATTTTGAAAACTTTCTGAAAGGTTTACGTAATGTATTATAATTAGATTATTTGATTAGTTGTCGGATACTTTTTTTGGCCAATTATTTTCAAATCAAACAACATTTTAATAACTCGAAGCGTAAAACCAATACAAGAGATGTGTTATTAAATAATTTAAATATGTATTCATATATAAGTTATATAACACTTATATATTCGAAAAATCTTTGCCTATTAAAAATTAGTCGTCAAATTGGCCAGGATCATTGATTCCTATCCAAAACTCAATTATCCAGTTTATAAATAAATAGTTTGATAGAAAATATTTTCATAATATTAATCACTTATCTAAACATATACTCGAGGTATAAATCAAATATTAATTTGGTATTTGCAGCACTTGATGCCAATGAATATTATAGAGACTAACAGTTATTCCCAACTCAAGGATTGATTTGTTTATTAAATTATGTTATGTAAGCCTTGATAGATATGAGAGCTTCTAAACTAGCAATTAAACTATCGCCAGTCCTATACACACAACACAGCAGTCTATCTGAGAATTCCTCACATTTTGGCCAAACATTTAATGAATGAGTAGTTGTCTAACGAAATATCTTTTGAGGTAATAGTGACTCACATTTGACTTCTCGGAAAAAAGTCTTATCTCACAAAACATGACACAAAACACAGTTATAAAAATGTTTTGTTTTTGTTGAAAACATTCCTACAAACGAACTATAATAGGAATGCCTTCAAAAGAAATATGAATAATAGACTTTGATTTGAATAAACCTTTTATTACATTTAAAGATTTTATTTAGAATTACAAGTTTTTCGTCAAAATTATCGATTCTATAAATATAAAACATTAATACAAGTGATTCGCTAAAAGATTTCTTAATAGCAATTACAGTATTAAAAGCGAAATTAAATACAAAATGTTATCAATTGTTTCCAAGAGCTCAGTAAAAGTGTTTTCAATGAAAGCCCATACGAGAGACGGGGAGAGACTACGGCTATACCTTTGACGGCGATTATAGCAAAACTAAATTCATTTTTAGTAAGAAATATGTAGAGAATAATACATTAATAGAGTATTAAAGCAGACATTTCGAGATGAGAACAGTTTTTATCAAATATTAGTATAAGAGAGAGAAGTGCCCAAAGAGTTCAATGACTGAGCGGTTGTTGATTATCATGAGGAGGAGATGAGAGGGGCTGAGGAGGGGATGAGAGGACAGATTTTAATTTTTGAATTAATTTCACTTTTTATGTAATTTCACTTTAGATCTGAATCTTTAGGTAATAAATATGTTTAGCTTTGGAACAGAACTCATAGCTTGAAATCAAATACTTTGGGAGAAAAGCGTTTGTCTGAGTGTTTGGCTGTCGTTTTGGATGTTCTCTTGTAGTCAATTAAAATGAGTTTAGTTATCAGTTATCACACATTCCATGCAGTAATCAATGCAGTAATCGAGACAATGAGCACACAATCACTGTTTACTTCTGAGCAATAAGTTTGTCAAATAAATCATAAAATTGGTATTAAATTAATAAATCAATTGATAAAAGAGTTTAAATAAATGCAAACCAATCGGTAATCAATAGAAGAGATTAAATGAATCGCTATTCAAACGAGTGATTAAATTAAACAGAATTAAGTTAAGAGAGAATTAAAGCCATTTGTTGTAAGAATCAAAGGTTTAAAATAGTTTGTCGTTTAAAAAAATACTGTCTGTCATGCAATTAATGGTATTATGCGATCGATTCGGTGACACTTTGCGTCGACATTAGAAGCGATGGAATGCCAAAGAGAGAGACAATTGTTTCAATTATTCATTTCTTTATAATTATTATTTGTTTTTCAATTGAATAAAAGATTAAAATTGATATTTAGTTAGAAAGAGACGGCAGTTATTACAAGATATAAGAGTTATGTAAATGCTATGACATTAGCAGACATTTCAAAAGAAACGACTGTCCAAGAGTTCGCTTAAACTAAGACCTATTTTCTTATGTAAAATGTGACCAAATATTATAACATATGAGTAATAATTCATTCATTTGTAGCACAATTAAAATCGAGTAATAAGTAATACAATCAACAGCCGGTTCTCTCAATATATGTATAAAAACCGATAATTTAAAAAAAAAATCATAAAATCGTTTCATAAAATGAATTCATTTGAAGAATAAAATTAGTCCCAAAAATGAATGAATAAAATTAAAAGAGAAAATCGTTCAAAACTTTTGGTCATTTGATGGGCTGTTGACAGCTATGAGAATAGAAATGAAATTAATTATCTTCGCGGCTATTATTCCCACAAATTATTCTTTTTTCTCCGATTCTTCGGCTTTGGGCGCGTCTTCGGTCTTACTATCTTTGGTTTCTGGTGTCGATTCGCTGGGCTTCGCCTCTTCTGTTTTGGCGGTCTCCCCCTCTGCCTTCTCAGCCTCGGCTTTCTCTTTGTCTGCCTTTTCCTTCGCCTCCTTCTCGGCCTTTTCCTTTTCTTCTTTCTCCGCCCTTTCCTTTTCGCGCTTTTCCTTCTCAGCCTTTTCTTTTTCCTCCTTTTCCTTCTTCTTGCGTTCCTTTTCCTCCTTATCCTTCTTCTTCTTCTCTTCCCTCTCTTTTTTCTTTTCTTCCTATAAATCATAATTAAGACAAAAGAAAATCGGATTAATATTTGACGGTTGAGTACTATCAGAGTATCGCCAAACCTGTTGTTTCTTCTTCTCTTCCTTTTTCTTGCGCTCCTCCTCTTTCTTTTGCTCTTCTTTTTTGATTTCCTCTTCCTTTTCGGGCGTCAATTCTTTTTTAGGCAAATGTGTGTTCAGTTCGAGAGTAGTGCAGATGTCGTCCCAATCTGACCAGTATTTAGATTTAATGCGATCGACTAACGCCACCAGATTCGGGGTCTCGGCTTCCATCCAGTCCTTCATTCCGGCGAATGGGATGTACACGAATTGAGTCAAATGAGCGAACGCTACGCAATCCAACTGAAGGGAAGACCATTATATTTATGACAATCATTGGGTGTATTGCAGAGCACATACCAAATGAGGCTCTTTGCCAAAGAAGTATTCCTTGTCAGCCAAGTATTCGCTGAGGGCTTTGAGGTCACTCTTTCCAAAATCGTATATCTCTTCAGTTGAATGTCGGCCTAAGCCGTGACCTATCGCTTGCTTCACATTCTGTGTAAGAAACCAATAAATCAATGTTTAGACGAATTATTTTTTCACACAAACCATAAATCGTTTGCACAACCATTAAGTCAATAAATAAGTTTTAAGAGGAAAAGAATGCAAACCTTTTTGAATCCTATTTTGAAAATGATATTAAGCAAAGCGTTGGGCAGTTTTGAGTTCAGAGTGCGCTTTATGTCCAGTTGTGCCGAATCCAAGAACTCTTGTGGGTTATTGTATCGCCACCAGCGCACCACCCTTTACGCCACAGACAGAACCAGGTATTAGTCATCAGGGAATCAATTAAATGTATACTATTGGCGACAAACGGCACAGACTAACGATTCGCTCCAATGCGAGACATTAAATGCAAAATCAATACAATAATAAAAGGCTAACAACTATCACATTATATATTATATAACTTCATAAAAACAGTGAGTGCTGTCCAATGCTGTGCTATATATATATTTTTATTCATAAAGTAATGGGAAACTCCAGTTTCTAAGGGAAACGGATCAAACTTTTCCTAAATAGAAAACTTTTACTCAAACATCAAATAAATGACCTTTTCTTCTATGAGACACATATAAAGCGGTGAGAAAACAATTTAAGTGAAAACTATTGTCAAATAGAAATGAAAAGAGAAGACAACGAAGCGATAAATTAATGTCCTTCACAGCGATGGGAAGTGTAAGACAGGAATAACTAACACTTATTTCACACAGTTATCAGTTATCGCATTCTTTAATCTATATATAGAATAATATATAGCTTTTTATATTAATTATCTCTTTATAGAGAACACAAATATTGTTGTAATCGATGTCAGCGCTAAATGGGTTTATCTGATTCCTACCGCCATTGAGAGGCGTTTGTATGACTTGTAGATTCACTATCGGTGCCAACTCTGAAGAATGTACTCAAAACTAATGATACAAAACAAGTATTCGTGACATTATGTGTGGAATTAGGATTCAAACCCAGAATAACGGTTCTCCTCTCAAACTAATGGATGGACGGCTTTATTGGCTAAGTCTAAGACTTGTCTGCTCTACGAAATCCGATAAAAAAGTTATGACTATTCGCTTCCAATTCAGATGATATAAACTGATGAGAGGGACTGCCATCACATACATGACAGCGCGATAACAGCAATTGTAAAGGCCGTCAATAGGCCAGCGTTGGGAGCACTGCACAGGAAGACAAGATTGTGTGCCATGGGATCCGATTGGCATCACTGTAAGCAATGGTGAGCCCAACACTCACTCAAAATTCACTCACAGTTATTACTATTAGACCCAAAAACTAAAAGAGTGAGCAATAAATGCATTTCCAGATTTAGTCAAACGCTGAGCTCAACCCCCAAACAAATGTGAAACCATTTTTGAGATCATTGAAAACTATTGACATAATAGAAGAGAGCAATAGTTTCCGCTCAATATATTAGACAATATCCTAAAGTATATCACTTTATATAAGTTTATTTGATTTCCTTATTAAACACTCAATCAAAGCATTCATCCGATTATCTGTTATGCAAATCAACGAACAATTAATTACTGTTTTTGGGATAATTCCCTAAAACTAATCAAAAGTGAGTCAAAACTGAGCCATAACTGGAGGTCTGTTTTATGTCGAAAGTGAGAACGCGATTAGCATTGCATTAATGATATACTAATTACGACATGAAGTCAATGTCTGGCAAAGAGGGGGAAGACATAGAAGAGGTGGTGCTCTTACCAACTCGTGTGATTGTTGAGCATCGACTCGAATGCGTGACTCACGTTCTTCTGCTCCTCAGTCAGTCCTTCGTCGAGGTCTTTGTCGAAGTGTTTGGACAACTCGCGGATGATTATGTCCGAGTCGGCCACCTCTTTGCCGTTGAGCTCAATGAATGGCAACTGACCTTTCTTTGACTTATACTTCATCTTGTGGTCCACATTCTGCCCCCGAATTGTCATAAGAAAAGCCATTAATATATACAAACACTAAAGCGATAAATACTCTAAAATACTATTAATATTAATGATATTTAAATAAGACTCAAATAAGACTCGTTTGAGAGCAACGCCTAAACTATTTAAAAGTCTCAGCTTTTTTGGATTTCACTCCAAACCGACCGCTTATTCAAAACCATATAAAAGTCATATTTATGCCAATCATAAGACATTTATCGACTAATTGGCGAACAATTAATCCATTATTCATGGCTTTTATGTATCACTAATTCAATTAAATTAAAGTTTGTTTTGAATTTAGCGCTCAATTAAGGCATTAAATCAATAATTTTGATATAAAACACGAAATGCTATAAAATATATGAAATGTTTGTCTTAAATGTCTTTGACATTAGTTATCAGTTATGATAAGCTATTTATGTGAATATATCTGTCAAATGAGTTAATGACAAACGGGTTCGAGATTTTAAACTATCGTTAAGTAAATGTTTTTCTCAAAAAATGCGTAAAAACTTTGTTTATCTCAAGAGTAGACCAAAACAGACCTCATATTGAATGCCATTCATTCGGAGCCAATTCTCTACTTTCAGACAGAACGGAGAGGCGGAAGGAAGTGTCGGACATCTGGTGAACTGATACAAGTAGACCACATCCTTCTCGAAGTCCACTTTATGGATAGTCGGCTTCGGCGGCGCCGCCTCTTTCTTGGGACTGGCCGTCTCCGCGTTAGACTGTTGTTCGGTCTGTTGTTCGGCAGTCGTCTCGTTCTCTGAAGTGGGAGACACCGGCTCTTGAGTGGCCTCAGTCTTGTTGGCCGACTGATCGACAGCCGCTGTCGCCGTTTCGGTGGTCGAAGTCATTCTTATGAGTAGACTATAAACAATAGACAAACACTTAAGACTAATCGCTTTAAATGTTAACTCGAGTAGAGTTTTAGTCAAACAAATTGAAAAGATTTTAAACGATTGAAAAGAGCGAGAAATGTATTTAACTTTCGTTTAAATGAGTAAATGAATAGAAGTTAAAACAATTAAGTCGTTTACCGATTGATAGATGAGTTGACAATTGAATTGAATTAGTCGTTGATTGTAATGAAGAGTTGTTGAAGAAGTGCTGCAATGAATGGTTTGAATGCAAAGGAGTCTAAGTCTATGGTATGTATGAAATGGCGACACAACTCACACAACACTAGACGTTGAGTCAAACACCGAATATATGCACTGATATATCGATATATAGTCTGCGTATAGTTTGGGCCCAAAACCAGAGAGCGTTTCAATGCTCACACTTTGGCTAAACTCTGACGACCGGAGCTCTTCTCAATGCTAACGATGAGACTTAGACCGGAGTAAAACACCAATTGTATGACTCCTATGCACAGTATATGTGTATTGCTGTATATGCTGTTCCACTACTGCAACACCACTGCAATCAAAGGCATAACAGACTAACGACCAAAAGATATCTCAAAAGCTATGCCACAAAACGTGTATTTCAATCGTCAGCCAAAGTCTGCAATGAATTCAAAACTGAGTAGCGCTGCCTCAGTGCCACTCCCGACACAACAATGCAGTAAAGTTACCGTTCAAGCAATTGATTGGCTTATGCCTCAGCCCTAGTACTCTGCCTGTGCTGTCAGTCCTCTATTCAGTGCTGTATTGCTGTCAAACGCTGTTTTGGCGCAATCTTACGGCGACCCCATCTCCACCTCCCGACTCATTTAATCCCTATCCATATATCCACTAATTCTGCCGCAAATCTTATCTCTGGTTTAGTCTTAAATCACGAGTTGTTCTAAACGGGTCTCTAAACTAATTGCTTCCTAACAGTCTTTGTTTGCAAATACCTGTGATATCACTAATTCTTATGTCAATAGTTAGCAAATAATTGCTGTTTTTCTCCCCCTTTAGAGTCAATTATAAAACTCCCAAAAAGTTATTTACTTATAATTATTGAATAAATGACTTTATGAGTAAATAATTGATATTTTCCTCATTTATCCAAATGAATGTCTAAATTATTTCAACCAATTTCTCGACTAATCTTATCTTTGAAAAAATATTCCAAAATAGAGACACAATTTGTTTAAAAATAGTTCTGCAGAATATCAAACAAAAAGATAAAGGGCAGGGATTACCTCTGCACAGGACAGAGGACTCTCCAATCTTTTCCTAGAAATGCATTTCAAAAGATTTTGTGATCAGAATTTCAAATCAAACTTGTCAGGCTCCGTTTTCTGTGGTGATGAGGGTTGAGATTCTGACGAAGAGTGGGTCCAATTCTCGGCGATTAATTTA
>JAQGBD010000144.1:0-44870 GCA_034698165.1 Punctoribates punctum
ATCAGAATAGGATTACAAATATCTTCAATACATTTCTTGACTCCAAGTTGTCCACAACTATTATCACCCCATCCATAAACCTCTTCATTGTCAGATAGGGCCAAACAGTGAAAAAGGCCACAACTTATTTGTATTATATTCTTGTCGTCAAAATAATCAATTTTATGTGGCTTTTGGTCTATATTTGGATCTTCATCATTAAGTAGTATTCCTTTTGAATTTAGACCCCAGCAATAGATAAAGTTATCTACACTTCTGGCGAAAAAACAATGATAAGAGCCTTCGAAGAACTCTATTATCTGTTTTCCACACAATTCAGGAATTAATGAGAGCGGAGATTCTTCTCCTGATTTCAATTTGTGTCCATTGATAGCACTGACATAACCGCCAACTCCATAAACCTGGTCATCTTTTGTTACAAAGTAGCCATTTCGTCCATAAGCTGTCTGGGCTCTTGACAAATGAAAGCACCTGATATTTCTAGTAATATCTTCAGGTACATTTTGGAACAATTTCAAATAATTGAAAAGTTCTTCCATTTTAGAGTTCGATTTTTTCTTTTAAACACATTCCCAAAATACAATATTTCAATAATTAAATCAACTAGTTAAAAATTTTGGTTTTAACAAGAGACAAAAGAAGAAACTTGAATGATAATTTTAAATTAAAATAAACAGATTTTTTACTTATCAAATATAAAACAATTGATGAAATGAAAAGTGTTGAACGATACCTGGGCTAACCCGTTCCTCACATATCCGATATTGAATTGAAATTACTGCAGGTTGTCTATGAACTTTTTAATTACTTCTTCAAAAATAAATACAAATGAGTTGTGCTCTCATAGAAGACGACTATAAGATTGGACAAAAAATCGGTAAATAATGAGGTTTTATATACAATTAGTATAAGGATATGAGTCATATCATATGACAAATGGTATAAAAGATATGAAAGTGATAACAATGGTATTCTATTTTATACAAATTATGATAACTGTAGTTTAGCTTCTCTTAGAATGGAAAATTTCCTTGCACCTCTCACAAATAGAGTATTTTTTCTAGAAACAGCGCAATTTCTATGGCAAAGACAACTGGAGGATGGCTAAATAATGGTGAAAAAAGAATCGGGAAAAATTCGCGAATGGTGGACTTATTCGGGTTGGAAGACCAAGAATTTGATGCCATCACTAGTTTATTTGAGGTCATCACTAATTTTCATTCATGAAATAGGCATTGAACTTGTTAATATGTTCATAGCTATGAATCACTCAATAAGAAATCATGAGTGAATCATATTCACTCAGCATATTAACAAGTTCAATGCCTATTTCATGAATGAAAATTAGTGATGGTCTCAAATAAACTAGTGATGGCATCAAATTCTTGGTCTTCCGACCCGAATAAGTCCACCATTCGCCAATTTTTCCCGATTCTTTTTTCACCATTATTTAGCCATCCTCCAGTTGTCTTTGCCATAGAAATGGCGCTGTTTCTAGAAAAAATACTCTATTTGTTAGTATTTTATTGAATTACAAAACATTTGCGTTAATGAAACCCAATTTGTTTGATTTAAGCCACTGTCAGATAGAAGTGAATTTCGGATTTCAACTCCTTTTTCTATTGGAAACGAAGCAAAACAAAGCCAATTGAGTCCATAACTAGAATAATATCAGCAATCAATTGATACAAAAACAAAAATAGTGGTAATAAATAATTCAAATGCATAATGTATTTGCCTATCATTTAATTCGAGTTAAATTCATTGTATTACTGGCCATACATTAAGGCAAACATTTCGATAATATTATGCACTTCTTCTCAAATAAAAGTAAACCCAAAGCTATAACTCTTAATAAAAAATGTTTATATCTCTTCATAGACTTATAGCAAAATATTTACTGCCATTAGCTCTGACTATAGCACTGGTCTCTCACTTACTCCATTTGATTTTAAATTTCTCAGTTATCTATCTAAACATATTTGCTTTATTTGTCACAATTGAAGGCCTGTTCTTAAATTCATTTTTAGAGTTATTTCAATTTAGTTGATAACTATTTAAATGCATTCAGTCATTGATTGTCACACATTTGGAGAGACATTCAAATGATATTTGAGAATACAATGGACAACACAGGCAGAGCACAACATAACTCAACATCACTCTATCCATCATTTGCATGGATAAAGTATTGAATAAATTTGTGTTTCCCCCGGGATTTATGACATTATTCGCAATTCTCTAATAGTTTCAATTCATAATAAAATTGGTGAACAAATTGTTTGTTTAGACTTAATTTGATGGCAGTTATACTGAAATGTTTGTGAATACGATTGCCATCATTGCCATCAAAATTCAATTAAAACCTCGAATATAAACGAAGATTAGACACAAATAGGGCTTCGTTTGGGACTACATTTTAATTAATTATTCAACTGATTTGTTGAATCAATAAAATAATATACGAAATCTTAATTCAATTTTCTGTCATTCATTGGGATGTATGGGTTGGTAGCTCTGGAGAAATACCCTTTTTATTCTGTTCTACAACTGTTACACATTTAATAACTGTAAGCTTTGGAATGAATTATTGAACACTAAAGCAAATTAGGTTTTATGCATACAAAATGATCACGTTTCTATAACGTTTTCCCTAATTTTGTATTCAAACGATTTCTTCAAGTTTATCGCAATGTAGCTAGACACCAACATTTTGCAAAGGTCAAAGAATTACTATAACATAGTGATTAAAAAATTATTTATTCGTCTAATTTTACTTTTGAAATATTCATTAGTGTTTTGAATATCAATGGTCTGACTGTTGTCCCGATAATCATAATGTGAGACGACTTTTATTAACCCATAATTTTATCGCTGAATCTCAACAGAAAATGCTTTTGAGTAACGATTTTGATCCGAATATAACTTTTGTCTAATTTTATTAATTTCCTTCACTTTTATATAAATATTTACCTAAAATCTTATTCAAAATGTGATTTTGGTCTCTAATACTGTCTTTAATTAAACACTTTTAGAGTTATTACAACTGATTGGAGGAATCGAATAAATGGTTAACAATAGAAGAGCCAAAAGAGTGCCAAAAAAATGATGAATTTGTGTAAATCGGGAATCAGTGCCCGAACTAAATCACTCAGAGAAAAGTTCAGCCGTAATAGGAGTTACTCAGAATTATCATTCAAAGACTCGTCCGCGTCCTCGACCCCAACTGGAGACGCACCACCATTCAGATATGGAGGTCGACAACACTCAAGGAGTTATGTGCCAATGCTGCCCGAACAGGTACTTGCTCATTTTAGTTATCTCTCTTTTTCGTAATAACACTCCTATAATCCGATTTATAACTCTGAAAAAGGATACCTTATTAGCAATAGGATAGAAGAGTCAATAATTTTATCAAGAATCACCTAGAAACAAACTATATTACCAGAATCTGCTCTATTAAGTAAACAGCTTTAATACATAAAATAGTTTAATTGGAGGAAAATAGTGCCATAATTCTCCATTTGAATCAATTTGAAGAAAACTGAATAAATTTTGTAAAAATTGAATTTTGAATAATATTCTGTAATTCAAAATCAATATATTATTTAAAGGAAAGCAACCGTTTGTCCCAAAAATACGATAAAATCCGAAAATTCCGATATTTGCATAAATAAATAGGAGGAATATCAAAGCGAAAGGTTGTTTATATTCTCGAATAAATTCATTCAATTTGTTGCTGTCATATATTTTTATTCATATTTCAATGACTGCCAAATAGTTTCCAAATTTTGTATCGTTTTGTTTGAGAAAGTCTTCAATTTATTTATTCAATTGGGAAGACATTCACTCAAATTGTTAGCCATTTGTTTCTTTGAGAGAGGGATGAAATAGATTTATCGGGATATCGATTCTCAATGCAATCTCTGTTTATGAAAAGCATGGACCAGCAAGGTAGATATCTATTAGTCCAAACGAAATTATTCTCCATTCATAGAGATTACGAATTGTAGTAAAATATCTCTGTTATCACCTGAAGTGATCTTGGTTATATTTGATGAAAGCAATAGCAATTATTTCCGATATGTTTGACAAAAGTTTAATTAATGGTTTGAAGGGTCGACAGAACAGTGCGGATGCCATAAGAGTGACGAACATTCCGGGCGAACAGATATCCAACTCATACAACATATTACCAGAAGAGGCCTATTGTAGCGCATTAGACATAAACAGTAGTGATGACGGCCCCCGCTTTCCCTGGCAGTGTGACGCTGCCATTCAGTGCGACTTAGTACCTGCCACATCACTCACTAAGACATCCAAACAAGGAAATCAAGTGTCTAACACCAGCGCTCGCTTAACACCAGACCAACAACACTCAGGATCTCATAAACACGAAAAAACTGTTTCCGGAATTCGCTTTTGGAAGAGCTCTTCAATATTAGGCTCTCATCACACTGAAGACAAAAAGCCGTCGCAACCAAAAAAGCAAACGCACCACAAGTCTGTCCTTCAAAGGGCCGCTTCATTTGATTCCCGCGGATATTCACGTTTAGTGCAAACATCTGCTCCAAACTCTCCCACTCTGTCCAGTAATGGGGACCAAACCACTCGCCTTTATGTCCCGCATCACATTCAAACTCTCACTCCTAGTCAGGAGTCATCACTATCCGGTTCATTGGAAGGGACGCCAACACACCATAGAAAAGAACGAAGACAAAGCACAGGCACAAACTCAGCACCCAATTCAAGAAGTGGTACGCCTCCTCTAACGCCAACATATAATCTATATCGAGGTATTCCAATCAAAATATAATTGTTTGAAACAAATTGATTTAAAATTATCTATTCCAGGCATAAGTTCACAGCCTGTGAGCAGAAAATACAGTTCCGAAAGAAGAAGATTATGTTATGTCCGAAAACATGCGAACTCAGCCCCCGACTCATTCGAGAACGAATCCCGACCTCAGGTTCATTTGAATTCTATTTAAAAAATTAATTATTTTGATTACTAATTATTAGATTTAATGTTCGCACAAATAATTAATTGCTTTATATTGGAAACAATAGCCAAAAGAAAGGAATATTTGACGTTAATTACAAAAGAAATAATTAATGCAATGATTTTTCAATTATGCTAATAGTCTCCCGAAAAACACGATAAGCCCAGCGTTGAAGTCTTCACTTTCGATACAATGCACAGGTATTACAAGAAAAACATAGAAAAGGACAGTCAGTCCTCAGTCGTCATTACATTAATTGTATTTTCGTTTCACTCAAGACTTTTAGACCTATCTCTTCGCGCGACTTCCGATTCCAAAGATCTCTTGCAAAAGCCTTTATTACTGAATATACCCACAGCTGGAGGTAAGCGCTTTACAAATGACTCAATCATCTCAATCATAGTCTATACTTGAGATGAGTCTATCCCTCACTCAAAACAAGTTTTGATAAATGATTGCGTCTACAGATTGTACGGAAAGCTTGTGATGCCTTTCCATTCCATTCCAATCATATTTTCTGAACTGAGTGAACACAAATTTGCATAATTATTATGATAAGCATTAGGGCTGAGCTCAACACATGGCAGATAATCGCCAACTTCTGAGGAACTCTTAAAATAACTCCAAATAATTGACAATTATTTTGAATTTCAATTTTCAATTTCAATAAAAGTGTTGACAAAAAGTTAATCGAAAACTGATTGCATGAAAAGTCATTAAATTGCATACAATTGGGTCTCTTTTCTACAATAAATGAGCTAAAAGTTGGCGAAGACTCCAAACCAAACTCCATCTGAACTCAAATAAAATCATAAAATAATCTGAATTCAAATCAAAGCTTCAGAATAAACAGAATATTCTGTGAATAGATCTTCTATTTCTGACATTTCACCAAATATTACTGCTATGTTTCAAATTGCAAGATAACTCAGAATCTTCAACAGCAACAAATTCAACTCAAATACCAAACATTTTTTTATCGATATTTTATTGGATATCAATATTTTGAGCGCATATTATGCAGGAATGCGGGTAAAGGCAAAAAAAATTTGAAAAATTATTCCTTCCTTTGATTAAAATTCGAAATTCAGGGCAAAGTATATAAAATATTGTCTCACTCTCTATGAGATATATTTGCTTTCAAATGGAGTTAACAATAATTTCAAACGAATTGCTGTTTTGAATGTTGATTACAATCGTAACACATGTTTAGTGTTCGTACAAAAAATAAAAAAATAAAAAACCGCATAATTTTGTGAACACATCTGCAAAGTGTGATCCTATGCTCTAATTGTGTTAAACCAATGATTAATAGAAATACTTAAACCCATTAATCTTGAATATTCAGGACCTCCACTACAGTAGTTCATTGGGATGCCCTCCATATAACCTTTTATTTCCTGTTTTTCCAAGTTGTCACCCAAACTGTTTTACTCAACTTAATTAACATGCTATATTTTTTAAACAGATTTCACATTTCACTTATAATTGAAATTAGTTTACTTCAAATATGTTATTTATGTGAGTGAATTGAATCAAGCACATTTGGAAACACTTCCAAAAATAACCAAAATTCACGATTGATTCATAAAAGACTTGATTAATGTTTTTTGTTGTGATTTGTTTGTTTGGTTCCCGAGTTTTCTTTGTATAAAACATTAAAGAAGAGAATGGAATCTATTGACTCGAATAATGATTTCAGTTATCGTTTACACAATTCTTTAAAAACATTTATTTGATTGGATTTTTGCGCAAACTTTGGTCCAAAGAGTGTTGACATCATTGGAATCAATGGTTTAATTCAAAAATTAATCGACAAAACTCTGGCAATAGTTCTATGAAAACGTGAGTTTTTAATCCACTTTCGTTGACTCTTATAAGTTATAACTTATTAGTCAACATTCGCTGACAATATCTTTCGCTCCAATGAATCAAATAAATAGTTTTGTTATCGGATTTTTTTTTTATTTAGCTCTCCAATCGCGTAAAGTTTTACCATGCTCACATTCCATTCAAATTTAATTTAAAACTTTTAACCAGGTTATCACATAATTTTCGGATTATCTGTAAGTTATTTGATAAACAAAGATAATGACGAATTGATTCTTGCAAATTGTTAAAAATACAAATTCTTTAACATTATTCTGATTCAGTATTTTTTAATGATTGTGAGCCAATAGAGGGCATCATTTCTCTGATTCTTCACAAACTTGACTTTCGGCGTCAGAATAATCCTATCATTTTTTACCTTGCTCAGCATCAATTTAAATGAATTACAATCTGACTGAAATCTAATTTAATATATGAAGATGTTGCTGGTTCATATTGATTGTCTGTTCTGATAATGTTTGTTCCCTCGCTTTTAATTTAGTTTTGAAACAAAATCTGATTAAACAAACATTTAATCCTCTTTTGATTAATTTCTGTTAATATTTTCCTAGAATATGAAACATTCATTTTGATGATAGAAATTAATTAAACTTCAGTTTTGTGAGGGCTATAAAACTTAAGTAACTTACAGAAAGTACATGGTAACTTTATTTAAACAAATTAAACAGATTCGGACTAATATTAGAGGAATTTATTGTAATCCGATTTAAATATTGAAATAATTTTGATTACAATTTGTGTGTAAAAGAAATCTTATATTTTCATTGATTTTTGTGCGGAGAATGTCTTTGAAAGCAGTCATATGCAGTGCTGAACAACAATTCTGGTCTTCACAGCAGATATTGAATGAATCAAACGAAATAAAAGCTCGCCAGCAGTGGTAGAGCACTGGCACAGCACAGCACTGGCTGAGCGTTGGGAGCACTCGATTTTGTATAACTGTTGGAATTGATCTCATTTAAGTTTAGTGTTTGTGTGCACCACTACTCCACGTCTCCGCTGCTTTCGTGCCGACCTATTGCTCGCTATTTCACTATTGGCACATCACTAAGACCTGTGCTCTTCCTTAATAACTCTCCTGAGCTTCTCGTTGAGACTATTGTCAAATTATATGCATATTTCTCATATATATTCTGAGTTTCTTTTCTTTAACCAATTGTTTAAGTATTTTATCGATAAATCAAATGAAAGCAAATGTATTATGTATTGGATATAAACATCGAATCCAATCATTATTTTGATCATCACTTAAATATGAGACATTGTTTCGTTCAGTCTTTTCTCTTCTCTTCTGTCTTTGATATCGACCTCAAGACAAAAGTCAAGTCTCAGATGTGTTTCACCTGTTTTTCTTTGAATATTATATGAGACCTGTTATCCAAATAATGGTCAGTTCTCTGCTCTAAAAGTGTTGCCTCAAAAGCTTTGATTATATATTTATCTGACATTAATGACAATTCATATAATCAACAAATGTGAGCACTGGTGACAATTGAACAGCACTGGTGTTGTCATTGATGTCAAGCATCACCTTTTTATAACCATTCGATTGCTTTCTATCTCCAAATTGGTATCAAATGACGGCTTTAATGGCCCACTCCTTTGGCTCAACAAATCAAATGATCGATTCAGACACTATCGACGACATAATTATTGATGAAAGCAAACAATCGAATCAAAACAATACCGATTGTCAGTCAATTGTTACTCAAAGTCAACCCCAGGGTATTGTCCAACGTATTAGAGGTATTGGACACCAAACTTATCTCAATTACCGGCAAACAGCATTATGGTGCTCCAGTCAGCCGGGATACAACCAAATAACCCCTACGCCAACCATTCGCGAGGAATTCCATACTTCTTCTGGAGTTCAGACAGAAAACAGTTCTGAAGCTGAGACTCAGAGTGAGTCTGAAGACAGCGAAAGGACGCAAATCAGTACCGTTTCAGTTAATGATAAAAAACTGAGTCTCAAAACAAAAGGTTAATAATAACTATTTCGTAAATTATATTATTCATGAGTTGAGTTGTTTTCATACAAAAACTAATTATATAAGCAATCGATTCGCTATTTTTAATATAATCGAGTAATTCAATAGCGATATTGGAAATGATTTGCTGATCAACTCATCCAATACTTCTGACAATCCGTATGTTTTGAATATCAGATTTTCCGATCATTTCTAATGAAATGTTTAGCAAATTATTCTTCAAATAGTATTCTCTTTCAATGACAGCAAAGTATTGTGAAGTGTCTCACAATTCAATTTATAATTAGATTCATATGTTTTTTCTCTCAATTATTTTGTCATTTATTTATATCCATTTGTTTTTCTCGAACCAACGATGAATTTGCAATATAATACTTTCTATTTTGGCATCAACCAAGGTAATCTGTCTTTCATCACATAATTTTAAATAATGCTTGATTATTTTTGCCAAATTAATTTATGGGTTGTTTAAAGCACTCGAAAATCAGGCAAATTTCACCGAATAACTTAATCAGTTTTATCACTAATTGAATTCTTAGTTAAATTAGCTAGTTAATTAGTCGGTGAATAAATGAATTAAAAAACTTTCTTCACTCGAAATCCTTAATATATTTTTGCGAAAAATAATTAACTGCTCAATGAATTTAATTAAAAAGCTTTTTATCACTAATTCATTGAAAGCTCGTAAATTCAATATTGACCATGACAATATGACAATCTTAATGTTCTCTATTGGATAATCACTTGTAGGCGAATCGATATGTCAACTGAGCACTCAATATATCGCATATGAGAGACAGAGACTCAGAGTTATTCTGGTCTTCGTTTCTCTAAAAAACTTATTGTTATTGTCGTATATGATATGGTTTTGGGGCATATTTTCTAACAGTTAATGAAAAAAGCGTAAGAATTGGAGGTTTAATCAGTGTTCACACGTTATTAAACGCCTCCATAAATCATTTGGGGTTTGAGGCAATCGATGCTTATTTCGCATTTACTTCACGATTGCATTTCACAAATGCTTTTTTCAAAATATTTCTTTCTTCACTTTTTTCCATTCTATTTGAATAAATGCATAGATTTGTTTATAATATTGTATAATATTTGTGGCAAAAACTAATTTTTGCTTCAATTTCAACGAAAAATGTGTTTCATATCGATATTATAACACATATTAGGGTCTAATACATGGTATGAATCATATTTGGAATGCATAACAATTTTCGCGTTTCTTATCATTTTTTCGCAATAATAGCACAAAATTCTCAATCATTTGTATAATTTTAGTAATCAATCATAAATTTGATAATTTATTTGAGCGAATAATTAATGCATTCAATTAGATGTCGTGCAGAGTATGTGAAAAATTTACTCGTTTTTCACATAAATGATCGCTTAATGAAAATAAATTTATCACTAATTGCTAGAATATATCAAATTATAGAGAGTTTATTTATCTTGGATGTTATTTTAAGTAAGTCACTCTAATATCATTGAGTTGGAAACGTTGAAGTACTTCAATATTCAAACACAATATATAAAACAAACTGAATTATGACGTTATTTAGCGTAAAATGTCTGCAATTTTGGTCTTTGTGTTACTCAGAACTCAATATTCTTCTGACTATAAAACTTGAGATTCAAATGTATTTTTGGGGCAAACATTCACTTGAAATGAAACTTTCCTTTCATCTTAATTGAAAAACTTCCTGAGCCTTAATTCCATCATTTCCTCAGTCGATAAACGAGTGAATGAAAAAATTATTCTTAAGTACACAATAATAATATTCTTGGTTCACACAATTCAGCCATATATGCAATCATTTAAGACATGACGTACTCTTAGGCCCGGCTTATAATCATATCCATCACATGTTTCGCTGATTCCAATAAAATAAAAACAAAACCTTAAGAAAACAAATGTTTGAATTTGTTATTTTGAGCCAACACTTAATGAATAGATAAAAATTACTTTTCTCTCTCAACAGGATTGAGTGTTTCCAAAGAGTCGGTACCGCACGGATACATGAGTCTGCCCTCACCTAATGTTCAACCAGAGGTAAGGCTTTGCTTTTGTTTTTCTTTCATTTAATAGTCATTATATTACACTTCTCTATGAAAACCTCTTAAATGTTCCGATTTTATGGTCAATAAATAGTTTGGACTTTTCCTTAATATTCCAAAAAAGTCAGAAACAGTTTCCAAAGCATTAGAGTATAAGGTTTTAAATGCCTTCCTTAATGACAAAAACGGTTCCCATAAAACTTATATTTATAAACCCTTTATGTCTTCTCTTTTTCCGACAATTATACTCGAGTTTAATCCATATTAATCTAATTGTTTATAATTGATTCCAATCCCTGAGTTGAATATAATTTGATTCAATTATTGCTGAAAAATTGGATAAACTTTTGAAAAATCTTCAGAAAAAAAAAGAAAAATAATGAGTTTCTCATCATTTATCTCATTATTAAATTCCTTTCACTCATTATATTAGTTTTGTTAGTCTTTTAGTAGTAAAATCAAAACAACTGAAAATACTTTCAAAAATATAATATCAAATAATTACTAAATCCTAATAATTGTCGAAAAATACCGGAATCAGTCATCAAATAACTGAATTAGAAAACTATATCTCAAACTTAATTTTCTATTATTGTACTTATCTTTTAATCACCGATAATGAATCAAAAAAGTAAACAAACTAGAACTTTTATCAACTTCTACTTCGAATTCCAGTTATATGTAAATAATGAACACAAATCCTATCAATAAATATAGCGTCGAATTTAATAAATTGATAAAATGGTAGAAAAATTGATTTTATAAATAATAGAATTGGAATAAAAGGTATTTTCGGCGAATTCTTTATACCTTTGCCTAAGAGTTAAAGAACTAAATGTCGCCATTATTTATATTTAATGATTAAGTGCTGTAATATAAGCCACTCATTAATTGTTTGAATGAATGAATGAAATCAACGGTTTGTTGTGATAACGAACCCACGGCTCACTCTCTCCCTTTCACTCATTATTCTTACGCCAACACATGTCTCACATTATTATTGATTTATTCTTTGCTTTTATTCAAACAGAATTGTGTTTTTTACTGCTAATTAGCATTTTGTACTAGCTTATTTTCTGCCAGATTACTCAATTTGATGCCACCATTAGAGGAAAATGAGTTATCCGGGAATATTATTCCGGTGAATAGAAAAGTTTCAAATCCTGATTAGAATAATCGAAAATCAATTTACATTTTTCATTATATCAAAGCTTTGGTTTTCATCGCATCGATCGATACATGAGTTGAATCGAAAAATGTTTTATCTCTGAATTAATGTCTTTAATATCGCGTAAACGGAATCAAAGATAACATTCAGAGAATATTTTGTTTTATAGAAAATTAGAAACATTTTATAGATTAGACAAAACTAATGGAAATCTCTAATATTTCCGAATAACAAAGAATCTTGCTCAATTTAAGGGACACTAATTCCTTAAATCTGTTTGCATGTTCGTAAGAAATATTTTCTGCCTAAATTCTTGCAAGACACTTTCTAATGGAAAAATATTGCACATTAGGCTTGAAATACATTTTGATGATTAAAATCAGGAATATTTTTGTTATACTTTTTTCGACTTTGAATAATGCTTTCAGTCATATAAAGAGTATTAATAAAGAAAAAGCAAAATATAATTCAGAAGTTTTATTGTTTGAGGCATTTCTCTCATCAAATTAAACTCATTTAAATAACTTTCTCTCGAATTAATTCGGGAGAGAGAGAGAGAGAGAGAGAGAGAGAGAGAGAGAGAACTGTCATCCATCAGAATATGTAATAATAGACCGAACAATAAAAAGTGTAGAATTTTAAGCCCATATCAAATGTTGCCAAAAACTTGGGCAAGGTTATTCTAAACCAGAAAATAAGATCAGTTTGTATGTCATTAAAAAACGTATTCCAGTGATTTTGATATAAATTCTGTTTGTTTAGGGAATGATTATATTTTGATTGAGCCAGGTATTCACTACTATTTTTTAAGATTCTCTACTTTGAAACCAACATTTTTCCAGAAGAAAATCAAATCATTAAAGAGTTTTGAATTCTCGAGAGATTTAACGAATACTAATTTATAGATCACTTCATTATTTGACGGAAAAGCTCTTCAAAGGTCTTTAATAACGAAATAATATTTTTATTAATGAACGACACATTGAATTAATGTTTGAGTAATGAGTAATTTGGTTCTAATTCTTCAAATAAATCATTAGTTGTATTGCAATTTGCAATCAATTATATGAATGTTTATTCAATCCAACCATTAATCCAAACAAATTGTTAGAGAAGTGCCAATCAATTAAAACTTATTGAATGTCTTCACTAAATGTTGGCACTAAACGACTCAAATTTCCCTCCAATTGAATATTTGTCGCCAAAATTAACTTAAAATCATAGATGGCCAAGGTGGTAAATTCTCTGAATGTTTGGCTATAACCCCAAATGGAATTTGATTCGAAAAATTCCTTTTTCTATTGTCCCTAACCCTCTCTAGAGCTGATTTTTGATGTGTTTGGACAAACACTGGGCCCGTCAAGCTTGGAGCATTCCGAAATACCTCCTCATTCTGAGCCCCTCCCTGATGGAAATTTTTGTTGAATTTGTTACCTGAGTCGGAGTACTTGGAATCCAAGTCTTGGATATTACAGCTTCAAAGACAAAATTCATTTGCCAAGAATCAAATTAATATTTGGCAAATAAATTGGTCTAACTTTAGATTGGATGAAAAATTGTAGAGTTTCTGTGTTTGTTCTCATACGAGATGAACGTGTTATTCACTGAAATATAGCCAAGATATAACTTCTCTTTTTCTCCTCTCATTCTTAACATGAAAAGGTATTCATCTTTTATCAGTATTTTGTCGGAATTGAGTTTAGAGAAGAGAGAAATAAATGCTTTGTTTGTTTGTTTGATGATTTGCTCTCTGAAAGCAGAGCTCACGAGTCACTCCGTTTTTCATCTTTTCTTTTGATTTTTTGAGTAAACATTTGATAATTGGATAAAAACAAACTTTTTTCATATAATAGTTTAAAACTAAACACTTATATAATGTAATGTCAATTAATTTTTACTCAAAGGTTTTAAACAGATTTAAGTAAAAATTTTAATATTTTGTTTATCAAACTGTTATTATAGAACAGTTTAATTATTATCCTTTTATTCTTTCAAATAATTCCAGAATTAGCTTGGTATTCGTATTGGTATTCCAAGCAAATACAATCAAATTTATTGCAAAAAAAAAAATGATTTTATTTCTTGCGTTAAGATGTGAATATGATCTTTCCCATTTTTTAACCATATTATTCTAGATGCTCGTGCTTAAAAAGATTGGATGTGCATGGTTAACCTAATTTTCAAAGCTTTTCTCCTATTGATAGAAAACAGTTGTTTTTAGTTGAGTACTACTTAATGCTCTAAAAAGCATTTCAAATATTTTGATCATTTGTTTGAAAAATTAATTTTCAACAAAGAACTGTTGAAATCAATCATTTGTTTATATAAAATGTTAAAAACTAAGTTTGTGTATCACTTTTGATGCTCTCAGCGCCGGGAGCTCTCAATTTATAAGGATTAAAGTTCTTACGAAATAAAAAAAAATTGTTCTCAAAGTCTACTCCAATGTTATTATTATTATTACTATCACTAAAAGTTTCTTTACTCGAACTTAATTTTTAGTTCAGTTCATTCGAGCGTAAAATTGATGTTCAGAAGAGATTTCTATCCAAAACATGACATACATTACCCGAATTGAGTTCTCTTGACTTCAATAGCTTTATAATAATTGAAAATTCCTGCCATAAAATCTCGTCTAATGAAAGCTCCATTCCTTAGGAATTATCATCGAATCGATAAAATCCTGTAATATATGGAAAACAGTTTAAATGCCGTTATTATAATATTCTGAGCTCTTCTCTTAAAATGTTCTTTAATTTGAGTAAATATAACGATATGTGAGAAGATATAAACGAGAAAAAAGTCTAGACTTTAGACATGAGACCAATGTTACACTTCTCTGAGTTTAATAACTTTAACAAAGAGTTTGAATTTCAGTGATTAACCAATTTTGAAGTCAGTCGACTGTAAAACAGAACAACAATTAATTTGCATTTAAACCAATGATTGTCCAAAGACTGTCTTAGACCAGTAAACCTCCATTTATCTTGAGGTTCAAGATTTCCAGGAATTCATTACTACATTCGTGTTATTCGTACTTATCCTGAAACTCAAGTTATAAAGCAAGATCCAATTAAACACGTAAATTGAAAATCCTCAGAATTTCCGTTGAATTTTGTTATGCTTTCGTTTTTCACTTCAAACTCGTTTTTCAGGTAACAAGATGATAAATCTTGTAATCTCGTTTTTATAAATTATTTCTCTTGATCAATGATGGCAAAGCGGGTATAGCCCAACCCCCATATTTTTTTAAGTAGGACCGCCAGGCCCTGAGGTCGGGTACCTTGGCGATGACTGGTCTTGATGCAAATTATGGCCATGTTCACCAGTGTTCACCAGCCTAAAACACGATTATTAATGGAGAATTCAATTGCAGCGAATATTGATTATATTAAAGCCAGATCTTGGTATCAAACATTCGTTTGAATTTGACATAGTCCAATTCATCAATTTTTAATCCTCTTGGTATTTGAAACACAATTTCTGAAGCGAACAGATTGCGAAATACTTCAACTTATTTGAAAAGTATTTTTTCAACTTTTGAAGAATTTTAGAGAATCTGAAAACAGGTTTTATATAAAATATTTGTTTGAATCGATTTATTTTCTAATAAAAGGAAAAGAATTCCGAAAAACCATTATTTGATTGAATTTATCGTTTAATTCATTCATTGAATGCAACGAATGCTTTGCATTCAATTTCTATAAATAATTCTTATATTAAATTCAAAATACATTTAATTCAGTTCTTATGTCTCAAAATCAGTCTTTTATTCCATATTTTCAGACTATTTATTAAATAATTTTGTCTGGAATTTCAATTTATCAAAAGATTAAATTCCAAAATAAGACTTGTCAAGTAATGACATATAACTTACCATGCTCACACAATTATGGAAACTCAAAGATTTTCATCTCTAGAGTTAAGAGGGGTTAGAACAGAATAAAATAGCACCAAATTGTAGATTAGTCCCGTCTACCGAAAATTTATGGGTTTGAGCTGGCCTTCTAGCCTTCCCCTGGCCATCACTGCTTGAAATTATGTGTTGTTCCCACTCTTCTATTCAATAACTAGTAATCCTTTAAAATTCTTTTAGAAACAAAAATAAACTATTGTTTGAAAAATAATTTTGTATTCCTTAAGAGGAAAACGATATTAACTAAAGACAAGTGTATGACAGCCTTCAGATCGGTTCAAATATTTGAGCAAAAAATGTATACATTTTTCATCGAAAAGAAGAGTAAATTCTTTCATTCAATTGTTTATATAATATTTCATTTCTTTTAAGATATTTGTGAATCACATGAATAGAATGAAAAGATTTTCAACAAATATTGTTTCGCACAAAATGTGATGAAAGGCATAAAAGGTTCAAATCTATTATCTGTTCAATGATTTTATCCGAAAAACTTTAGAAACAGAAAAACTTTTACTTTGTTTCGGTTGAGAATATTGACTGAAAAATAATCGAAAGTTTTATCGAAAACACTTTTACTGATCGCTCATAAAATCAATCAAAAAAAGTATTTTATAACAAGTCTTCAGACGATCACAAGACCTGTGCTTTTGAATCAAAACATATTTTTATCCAAAATTTTGAGGAATCGAATAAAATATGAAATTTTAATACAAACTTCAATTGAGATTCAAATCCGATTCTTTTGAAATATTTGCTTTCAATGAGACTGACGTGACTCGACTCCAACGACTCCAACAAGTCTTCAATAATTTTATTAAAAATTCAAATATTTATCTTTTCATATGTAAATCACGACAAATGTTTTCAAATGTTCTCAAGACTTTTTATCAGAATCCTTTCAAAAGCTCAAATCACATGAATTCTGTGACAGAAGTATTATTTTTAAGGGAAAAGAATTCAATTACTTTTGAGAATAAAAAGCCTAAAATGTTGTGATATGTTTTGCGATACTTCTTTTGATTTCAAAGTCAGTGCAAACAATCCGCAGACAATATGGAAATGAGGCAAAGATTTCTTTAACTCTAAACAAATTATCCCTATTTTTAGCAAAGAATTAGTCTTCAAAAGAATATAAGGGTTTAGAAGACAAAACATTGAACCAAACATTAGAGATGTTTATCAAAGAATTATTAATTTATTAAACGAACGATAATATTAATACCACTCCAGTGAAGGCAAATGATGCAAATCCTAGCAACCGATGGCTGACATAACTGCTAAGTGTTTTTTCCATTGCATAATATGTTCCCGTTTTTAATCAGTCTCGTTATCTAATGATAAATAGTGACTCAGAATCTGCTGTCAATTTAGTCCCTGAGCTCTGATCAAAATATGGATCGAATAGCTATCAAAGTATAAATGATATAGACTTTCATTTGATGGTCAGTTTGAGATCACTTACAAGAACTATATATAAGAAGCCAGAAATCAATGTATTTATAAGCGAATGAATGGCTCCACAAAAACCGATATTCGATTCGGATTACATACGAAATATGCAATTGACGGCAATGAAAAGTACCCTGATCACTAACCTAAATCATTGTGATGGCTTCTGGAAATGGAGTGCACTGATGATTAACCTTAACCATCACATTTGCTTCTGTTCGAACCCATTCTCTACTTTTCCTGTCTATTATGCCGTCAATTATTTACATTTCTCTAAAAATGTAAGTTTTAATAATAATCAATAATTTAATCAAATTTAAATGTTCTTTGATATCATAAATATGTGGATAATTTAGCTGAAATACTCATTTAATTGATTGTTATTCAACCGGAGAAGTATTGTCGTTGAGATTTACTCGAATCAAATCAATAATTGAATCTAATTTGGAATTCGAGTATTTTTTATTAGATTTCATACAAAGGACTAAATCAATCACAACAGGGATTGATTTGCAGTGATTTTGAAGTGATTGCCAAGGTATATAACATTTGGCTAGTTTCTCTGAAATTATCAAGGCTTGGCCAAGCCCAAACGCAAAATGCTGGGTAATTGTGGTGAGTCTGACCATTAAGAATGACATAAAAAGCAGACAGAGTTCTGTTTTCAAATTACAAATTATAATAAGAATCGATTCGAAGATTGAATTACTTCTCGAAGAATCTTATAGACTATAATATAGATTCTATAGTTCTATAGACTATAGTTGTGTCTAATGATTAACTGGAAACCAATAGAGAACTAATCTGAGAACAATTTGATCGCTCATAAAACCAAATGTAAATACACTGGAAGAAGAGTTCCCTCAATACAAATATTTCATTATTCTAGCCCTCGATTAAATTTCGTTTTCATTTGCCAAATAATATTAGAAGCAAGCTCATCCTATCACTCCACCAGTTATAGAATATTAATTAATTCTTTAGGAATTCAAATGGCTGTTTAGTAATCTTGATTCTAAAATATTATCTTGCTTATTTTTTGCTTTTACAGAGAGCAAGAGCTTCTAGAACATTATTCTCAACTATGATTGAATCTTTCAAAATTTAAGAAACACTGTTTCACTGATATTTTCATCGATTTTGTTGCACTCAAATAAAATCATATGATTCGTGTGTTTTTCAATTTTACTTTTTATTTACTCTTTGATCGAAATTTTCTTTCATTGAGTTTACGAATGAATTGTTTTGAAAAATGAATACAAAAAACTTCTTTAGTCTTATCGCCACTCAAAATGACTTTTGAATCGAGTGCTGAAGAGTTTTAAATAATCAAATATATGGTTCACATATTTTTTATTGTTCCAGAATAATCTTACTTGAATGTTTTACAAGAATGAATTTACAAGTACAAATGTAATAACAATGTAGCTTGAATTCATTTAGGCATAACTTATGTGAGCTTGCTCCGTAATCAAATTGAGTATGTTGCTTTCAGCCAATACAGTATTTAAAGGCACAATTTTGCAAGGGTTTCGGGTGTCAAGATGATTTCAGAGACTTATTTTGACTCTTGGTCATTTTATACATATGTATGAGAAAATAAGAGACTTGTATTCAATGAATGGGTTGAATGTCTGCCAATAAGTGAATAACCGATTTATTGATCTGAAGTATTCTCTCAAAAGTTCCTTAACTTCTAATATAAGACTCAATTATGTAATAAATATAATAAATCCGTTCTTTTAGTCGACGAATGTTTTGGTTTCGTGAACGACAAAAACCAAAATTTATTGTAATATTAGGTCACGGAATACAAGAGCTTTAAGCCATCGTTTTGTGTGTGATTCTGTCCAATACGTCTATCACGACATTTGTCCACATAATTACACACCTGAGCTGAGAGAGACATTCATAGATCGCAAGTATACCATCCAATCAATAATAACGCGATCGGTGTCACAAACATCTGTCTAAGAAAAGTAATGAATATCTTTAATGGCTTTCTTGTCACGACTCCACCCAAAATCCATTCTCACAAAAAACTTTACTTTTATTTAAAAGGTAAAACCCCGGTATGTGACCATATGTTGTGGAATGAACATGGTACATGGTCAAACTAAATTTAAGTCTGAATTTTGATTGCATTTTACAGTTATTACTCTGACATGAAATGTCGTAAATTATAGAAACCCTAATAAGTTTCTTATGACTGATTCCGATGTTTTAGTCTGAGTGGTCTTCCTTTTGGTCACTCCTTTCATATATTATGGATGCGTTTTTTGTCAACATATCAAACTTTGAGAGAGACGTCCCATTTTTGTCCTCAATATACAACTCTTCCTGGTTTTATGCCTTATCTTTGATATGTCGAGCGGACAGCACTTCCACTGAAACCATATTTTATTCCTGTCTGAGACTAACGCCAATCGAAAGAAAGTTTTTTATTCAAACATTTTTATCGAAACATTACTCAGTTTTGTTGGTTTAGACATACATTGAAACCAAGTTTTAGGAGAAAATCAGATAAACTGAGTGAACAATAGCTTGAATTTGTTTGAGAAATGCGTTTATTGACCGTTAGTTTTGTTTTTAACATTCGTTTGGTTAATATATTTTAGACAAATTGAATATCGATTTGTATTTTTAGGGACCGGATGCTAACCCTGTCTTCAGAAATCTCTCAGCGCTCGGCCGCAAAGGCGATGGAGTGGAAAGTGAACGCGAGGAAGAGACACTTCACGATGAACCGCCTCCTTCTGCTCTTCACCGAAGACGAGCTTTGGTTCCTCCGAAGCTTATAACTGACGGCTACGAGAGCGCCAACGAAGACGTCGATCCTAACGCTCCGACCACTAATAAAAACACTAATTTGTATGATTTATATCATTTATTGTGTTTGAGTGAAATATTTGGTTTGCTCTTAGTTTGGGAGAACCCGTCGCTCACAAGAATCGGCGAAGAAGTTCTATTGTAGTAATTCCTCCGATGCAGATCTGTCCAGGTATTCAATTCTTGTAGTTTACATCATTTATTTACACTGTTTTTTTTTGTCTCCCGACGATAATCAGGAGATTTATTGGTTTACAGTAAAGTATTAACGCAAAGGAATAACTTATTGGGTAAGACTTGGCTTTATTTGCACTCATTTTGTCGATACTCTCATATAAAATATGAGAATATAATGACTTCCATAACATATAATTTATCACTCGATAGAGAATTGGCTTTAATTTATTTGTTTGGTCTTATTTTTTCAATAGATAACTTTGACGGATCGACTCAGTGTTTGGCTGTCGGAGAGGGTATTACTTACTATTCCTTAAAGACTATGCTATTTCTCAATCTTCAACTCCTATAACTTGTGATCAAATTTCTATTGTAGTCATAAATCTGAGCCTTAATTGTATTGAATGTTTAGATAACTTTTGTTGTTGTTATTCATCAGACAATTGGTTTGATAGCACTCTATAATGATTGTCAGTTAAATGAGTCAATTGATTGATATCGAGATTAGTATTAATGAGTTGTTAACTAATTAGGTATTTGTATCGCAGACTCGTCTCGAAAAGGCAATCGATTTTCGTTCCTAAGGCTGGTAAGTGTCAACTCCTTTCGGTGTTTCCCGCATGCAGTCATCTAATAATACATATTTCTATCCCATCTACGGCTGACCCGAACTCTTCTCCTGTGCTGTCGTGTCATTGATGTCAATGTATCGGTTCTGTCTTTGTATTTGACGGTCACTTTTGGCATTTCTGTGTCTCTCTTGCATTTCCTTCTCTGTCCGTCCATATGTGCGTCCAGTTTGACAGGTCAGGTCGGGGGAAGTCCGACTCGCTCTGTGGTCTCGAAGAAGTGCTCTCTACTCTCCAGCCGTCCGTTTTTGTTGACGAACAGCTCTCTAAATATAAGGTATATTTGATGGACTGACTTATAAACAGATGCCTAACATTTGTTTGATGAAAGGGGTTGGCCTGGAATGACTTCATTTCACAGTTCGAGGAGAGGAGAGCTTCCGGTTCATCCGTGGTTTCGGGATTTCGTTTGTCTCAACCTTCGAGTGAGAGCCGTCGTTCTTCAGGTCAAACTAATTTGTCGATTCCGGGCAACACCTCAGTTGTGACACATCCACCTCCAGTATCGCCTAAGAAACTGCTCAGAACCCAGACTTTCGACAGCACCAACTCGAGTGATATCAACGAAGAGAACCAATTAGTAATAACGGCGCACTCAACTCGAAGCCATAGTTGTGTGGCTCCGGTCAATATAGATATTCGCCGCCTAAGTCGGGGTCCAATCAATCAGTTCAGTATTGAGTCGCAGGACATCACTGAGAGTTTCGATTCGGCAGATCTTAATGTTTCGCCGCCACACTCATCGGCACTCAGTAGTGCCCGGAGTAGTATTATGATCACCCGTTCCGAACACAAAAGAAGGGAAGCACTTTGGGATCTATTCCAAAGTGAAAGTGTCTTTCTTTACGATCACCTAATGGTTATGAAAAATGTATTTATGGAGCCCTTGAAGAAGATTCAAGTGGAAGGATATGCAATGTTTGCCGAACCGGAACTGCTGTTCGGGAATTTGGACGAACTCTGTTGTGTGACGTATGCGTTCTGTAAGGAGTTCCTTAATGTCATACTTCAGTACATGAATACCGGGACTGAACTCAATCCCACAGAAGTATTAATACGACTCTTTCAGAAGGTATTTAATCCGCTTAGGAGTCGACTATTTGTCAAAATTTCTTTTATCCCATGTTTTCAGTGATAATAATATTTCATTTGATGTCCAATTCATTTATTCCGATCATGTTTTGTGTTTTAGAGCTCAAAAGCCACTTCACTGACTCAGGCCTACCATCGCTATACATTGAATTACATCAATGCTCTGAATTATTTGGAAACACTTCGACGACAGGTCGAGTTCAATGAGTTCGAGAAGGTATGTCTTCGTATGTCTTCCCAACACTTTCCAATGAATAGCAGGAATTTGTGCGAAAATCAATCCATCCATTCATTGGATACAAAAGTGAAGAAAATTTTAATTAATTAAATTAGTTTCACATGAATTCCGCGAATCTTTTCTTTGGTATTCAATAATAGGTTAACATTCGTAGAAATAAAGTCATTATTCATTGCGATAAGTCTTCTGATTATGAGTAGGGCTTAAAAGTAATGTCTTCTCCGAATGAAAACAAATATTTTGGGACAGAAAATGATTTGAGATAACAATGAATGCATTGGTTTAATAAGAATCGATGATCACATCAAATGGGAAATCCAGGAAAAGTCTACTATAAGAGGCAAATCCCGATTCCTAATGTTTCTCTGACGACAACACCTCTTGATTGACAAACAGTGGAATCGTTTGTGGCATACAATCTATTGATTCCTGTGATCGAAATACTCGAGAATCGCGTCTCTATTGTGTTAGCGATCAGTCGAACCGATTTCTGTTTAATCACATGAATGCCACAAAAATCGATCAAAAAATAATTTATTTCCACAATAATGTCAGCACTGATAGGAAAACCGCGAACTCATCTCATAATTAGATCCAAAGTATTGAAAACTTATTTGAAATGTTGGCCAAAACTTCCGAATCTATAGAGAGATCCTATGATTGAAAAACTCATAAAATCCAATTTAAGAGTGTTTTCAATCATTTCCTCAAACATTCAAATCGAAGCCAAAAGAGTAGATTTCAGACAAATAAGGCTTTATTTCTCTTTTCCTTACAGTTCACTGATTTCTGTCAATTCATTTCTAATCGAATACTTTTTATTGTCTTTTAATATATGCTAAAAGTGGTGTAATCGTGACTCCCGGTGCAAAAAGCTTCAGTTGACAGACTTATTGGTCTCACCGGTGCAGCACATAATGCGTGTTCCCCTCATATTGAAGGATATCGAAAACAGAACCGAAGATCTCAGCGAAAAAGAAATGATTTCATCGATAATAGATTCCGAAGAGAATTCTTTGCGCGAATTGGACGACAAAATGAAATGGCTTAAGAACTTTGAGAGACTACTGGAGATCCAGCGCAATATAGTCTGGCCCTCAGTCTTCGACTTAGATCCCAAAGTCTTCATTCCAGAGGTAAATATCAGATTTCCTCCTAATTTTTGCTTTCCTTCTAATTATTCGATACCTCATTAGTCGGCAAATACTTGAGGTTTTACTAAACATCGAAATGACAGGAAAAAGTAAATTGTTCTTGGCAAAGAAACTTCTACTGTAATCTCTTTTCTCACGATTTCCTATTGAAATTGAATTTTATTTTTTGCGATAGAATTCAGTTTAAAGTAAAGTAAAGAAAAGGTTTAGAGGAGTTCACAGATTAATTGCAAAATTGTTGCTCGAAAACAAGGGATTACCATTTTTTTTCCAGATGTTTTCATGTTTCCAGGGATAATTAAAAATATAGCTCATTTTGGCAATTAATCGACAAATAATATGTAGTTTCCAAATGTAAGAACAGATTGAGTGGGTTTTTCGGGTATTTGCCTCTTGAGTACAGTTATTCTCAATTTGATTAATAGTAACAAAAGTATCGAATATTTCACTTAAAAAGTGGTACTCTTCGCGAGTGAATGAATGAATGTGTTTCAGACGTGTATTGAGTGGGAATTCAATTGATTTTAAAATCAATTCAAAAGCAATTTACAACAGAAAAAGGAAATATATTCTTAGAAAAGTCTATCATTTTGTGTGAAAAGTTTATTGAAATTCAATTTAGTGTAACATTTGGTGCGAATAATCGTATTATTGATCAGTTTTTGAAGGCACCCCTTTCGAAGCAGCCCTGCGAACGACTCATAGTCAGCCCCCGACGACAAATCATTCTGGAGGGACCCATACATATACTGGACAGTGGAAAGCCTATCGAAATGTATGTCATATTGTTTGACGATATGCTTATAATTACCCGAAGGAAAAAGGGATTACATAAAAAGGTAAGCCTTCAAAATGTATGAGCATGATCAACTAATTAAATGCCTCTTCACTGCATAGCAATCGACTCTCTCAGAGAAGTGGGCCTCCACTTGCAGTAGAGGCAGCTTCACCTCCTCCTCTCACGAGGGGCTCTTCAAGTATGTTGTCTACAAACAACCCCTTTCTTTGGACAGGTTTTATATTCACGACGTCGCCAATAGTGAAGGCTTAGGTATTCACTTAATTAATGCCTTAATGGCAACCAATTTACTAATGAGTGCCCACTTTAGCCACAAATCTGAAGAATGTGTTTGTATTGGTTTGTCTGAATCGGTTCCAACAGGTGGTGACAATTCATACGTTTCAATGCACTACCGAAAGCAGTAAAGTATGTCTCAACGCATTTAAATTTGCGAAATGCCATCAAATGAATTGTGATTAACCAATTGACTCTGCAGTTCACGTGGTTGTCCAAACTCAGAGACACCGCCGACAAGTGGAAGCGGACTCTTCAGAACACAGTTTTCCGTAATCAACAGCGACTCAGTAGTGGTAGTGTCTCGACGTCTGCCAGTTTTAGAGACAACTCGAGTACAACTCAGACCATATCCACCCGATAAGCAATTGAATGGTTAATCCAAATGTCACTCCATTTTATATGTCTTCGAAACAAACTTTTAGATAAGATTTACTCCAAATCTGTTAACGATTTCAATACATTTTAATACTATTTATTACAAACCAATTGACACATAATTGTAGCCAAAAATGTATAAAAAAAAGTTATTTATTAATTGATTTTCTCTTTAATCAAAAGTAAATTAGATTTTCACTGATTGTGATGGAAGTGAATGAAATGAGCATGATACTACTAATACAACCTATAGAACTAACCTCTTCCACGTTTGTATTGATAAAGCGAACAGATCTCCCATTTTCGGCGTAGAACTAACTGTTGTTGATCTTACACCCAGTCGTTCAACAGAGGAACGGGTTTATTGGTATTTCATATTCTAATTGTATTATTCGTTGAGTAAATCTCCAGAATTGTGAGACAATTGTAACAAAAACTAAGTTTATGTTTATATAAATACTGTTTTATATACGTATAGTCTATATATTGATATTAATGTAGTTTATTATAAATGTTTAACTCATTTAATGTAAAACATAAGACCATAAGAAGAAAAAGATCTCAATTTAAGTTTTGGTACATTTAATGACAATCTGTTCTGATGTCAAGAATTTATATTTTCTACAAACCATGTAATCAAACGAATGTTTCTAACAATAAATTGTTATTAATATAGATTTTATAAACAATCGCTTAATCATTAAATTGTTGGTGAAATACGCCGTTTACTTATCACAGACCCACTCCTCATAAACTGATATTTGGTAACAAATCAATAGATTTTAGAATTAATTCTCATTTATTGATAAAATTATTTGAAATTAAAGAGAATGAGACTAAAAGTCAAGTTTTATATAAAAATTAAAATCAAACCATTGGTTCATATATTGATATAATCAAAGAAAACATTATTCATATGGTTTGTGGAGAGACCTAAGCATTGGTCAGACCGATGACACCGCAGGCCAGTCTGCAAATAAATTACTATAAAATACAAATAAAATGAGATTTGAAAGCATACCTTCCGCCGGCATTTCCTGTAGTTTTGCTCAACTCGTGGCCACCCTTTCCCAAGTCATCGATGTCTGCGTGAACCTAATCATCCAAATCAATACCAATTAATGATTCAGTTTTAGAATAATTGTTTTGCTTTTAATCTAAGGACTGACCACAAGAGAGCGACCAATGATTGAGAGGTCTCCCGTCAAAGACAACTGTTTGTCCTGAATGTTAACATTGGCGACACCATCGGCACCGGCCTCAATGTTGCCCAAATCGCCGACATGTCTGTTCTCATCAGTAGGAGCACCATGCTCCTTCTTGTGGGGGTTGTAATGAGGGCCGGCACTCGTACACCCATTGGTGTTATCACCGAATTCATGGACTAAAATCACAATTTTTAGAATTGAAATAAATGCCAACAAAAGCCATACAAACCATGAAATCCATGTTTGCCGGGAGTGAGTCCAGAGACAGAACCGGTCACTGAAACGGATGAGCCCTTCAAATGACAGACAATTCATTAATTTCTTTGAAAATAAAAATCATTTCAAATGAGTGATAGTCTGACGAGTTTTCAAACATTTTTAATCAATTCATTCAATAAATGATTAAATAATTTGAGACTCAATTGAAGGACAAACTGAAGGACAGAATAAACCGTATTTACGCTCAAAATAGTCTCATTTTATTGCATTTCTGGACACAATATCTCAACTTTTGCTCAATATTTGGATCAATTGAAATAATAAATCAAAAATATACTCAAAATTAATAATTAGATAATAATTGTAAAGAATATGCTTTTAATTTGGTATAAATGGTAAATGATCATGCACATTTATGTGAGGAAATGCGGTCATTTAGAGTACAGTTTAGTGCAAATCATAAAAATTAATTTTTGTCTCAATTTCCTCAAAATAGCGACAATTGATTGCAAATTGATTTAAATAGAAATTAAAACAAAATTTTGGGTAAAATAAAAGACAAATTGAAATGAAATGCCATTAATGGACATCATTTAGATTTTTAACCAAAACAATACACTTTTTGCATAAAAAGCCGACAATTGTCGGGATCAGGTCAGACACAAGTTGTGGACATACCTTCTGCTCGAAACGTATAGTTCCGGTCACATTGGAGTCTCCCTTCAAAACTGCAACGCCTTTGGCTGACATGTTATCAGTTAATTGTATTTAAAATAATTTGATTGAAATCCAAAAGCGGTTCAAATTTGATCCGAAATCAAAGCAAATGTGTTTCGTTTGACTGCAGTTCACAACTGTTGTGACGATTCTCACTATTTCTCTCACTTTTCATCAATGAATTGCTTATTAACTTTAATGGCAAAAGAGGGCGACACCAGACCTAACTCTTATCATCAGAGTTTGATGTACACTGAAGAGTTCGGATGCCTTGGTCGTGTACCTGGGTAAACATTTTCATAAGAAGTCGATTTTAAATGTAAAGAATTCTCTCTTTTTATAATTTCTGTTAATCTAAAACTTTTGAACTAATGTTTTAATATTAAGTAATTTAGTTATTTTGAAATTTATTTCAATAATTTTGTTTCTTACGATTCTTCGAAGTTTATAAGAAGTATATAATTGATAACAAAACTGATTCAAAATAACAAATATCTTCAGATTCTTAGGAAAATAGAAGATATGAGTAAAAGAAATGTTGTATCACTCAAAACGAGTATCAGAAGTATGTATTGAAACAAATTAACGAAAAACCAATTCTCGCGCCAATCGATGTCTACTTATTTTAGAATTTCTGATAATTTTAATTCAAAAAATAATTGATTCAAAGATTTTGTGAAAATGGGTTCAAAGTCTATAATACCGCAGAATTCAAACTTTTATTTATATTCATTAACTCTTTCCTTAAGTTCTGTAATTATAACTCTAATAATAACAATAAAACTTTACATTTGGAATAATAGACTTAAACCTGAAGACAAAAGTTCATTAAATTACTTCTTCATCGAAAACCATCCCTTTATTATGACTGCAGTGTTACTCCTGATTGGCTTCTGTAAGACTTTCTCTTAATTTAAATTATTTTCATAAATACTTTGAATTCTTCAGCGATTTTAGTGCCACGAATTTGCACTGACTATCAAATGAAACCTCTGTTCACAATCTTAATTCACGGATTACTGAATGGAACGGCAATCGTCTTGAGTTTGGGTCCGACCTACACTCTAATCAGTGGTTTGTTTGGGAGTAAAATTGCCCAGCACTTCTATTCAATTCACTGCTGGTATGGAGCCATTGCTATATTGTTATGTTTGGTCCAATTTCTGGGGGCAGTCTTTTACTACTCTATCTCTTCGTTTGGAACTCTACCCGAATTCATAATCAAAGGGTTTTCGTCATTTCACAAAAACTTAGGACACATAGCCTTTGGGCTCATTGGCATCAGTTTGGTGTTAGGCATTTGCGAACAAAACTATAGTTATTCGTAAAAATAATTTCACATTAATTCAAATTAACTAAAATTTATTATATTTAGAGAACAATTTCCTGATAAATACGACTATCCTATGCTTTTGACTAATGTGTTGGCGCTCTCCGTATTATTTTTCTGTCTGATTGTTGTTTATGTGGTGTTCGCGCGTTTGAGACTCGAGACCGCAATGACTACCATCAGGTCTATCAGAAAGTCTGAAAAACAAAGATTCGTCTCAAGAGTTGTCGAAAAAGAAGAGAAAAATAATAACAGAAAATAGAAAATTGGGTTTTGTTTATATGAATTCAAATTTACATTTTGTTTCATATTTTAGTTTACATTAAAGACATAACTTTTATATACATTTCATTAAAAATTTTAAAAATAAATATTTTGGATAAAAAAATGACTGAAATTAAGAGTATTTTCGAAAATCTTATATTAAAGTTGAAATTCATTGTAAGGAACCGCTATTTTCCGGGAATTCTTCGTTAATGTCGGGATTGATTCCTCTAAATTTGAATACATCCAGTCCTTTTTTGTCCTGAGCATCTATTTCACTGTTTATCCTCTTGTCGAGGACATACCTGTGCACTTCGAAACTACTGCGTGAATCTGAGGGATTACTTCTCTCTTCTTCTTCTTGAGCTTCACATCTAAGTTAAGATCAAATGAGAGAAGAGTTCGAATTCGAATCAATTTCTTACCGACAGGTGTTGTTATTGAAGAGGAATCCGGTTGAACAGAATGGCACTGATTTGCATTTACAGTCACACTGGTTGTGATCCCAGTATTTATTATTACTATTTTGGCATTCATTCGCTGCTGAAGAGTTAGCACAACGACACCGACACTCGCTTTCAGAGTATGTTTGATAAGAGGAACAGTCGTCTGACTTTTGAATGCATTGACATTTGCACTGATTGTGTGCCTCTATTCGGAACACTTTGAAGCCCTCAAACTTAAGCCTCTTCTCAATAGGAGAGTACTTAACGCGAATCACCTGAAAAACAGACACTAAATCTCAGAAATATCATTAATTGGTTGCCTCACAGTTATATCTTCGAAGGATGTGCTGATAGGAGCGCAGTGTAGACGTTGACTGGGACAACATCCAGAGCACCGGGATATTCGCACACATGAAGGAAAGTATAGTTCATTGTGAGACTCTGTCGGATGGAGTTCTATGATTTGCATTTCTGGTATACAACCCGCGGGACTGCCTATTCTGGGCACTAAAATATAAAGTCAGACCTCTGTTGCCAAATGAGTGCATATTTGTCATACATTTAGTGATTTTACTCCCTGTCCAACAAATATAAGTATATTAAACAACGCATAAAAATAATAACCGATTCACTTACTCTCCTCATTGATATCGAGATCATTCTTCGATTGATTCTCTGAAACTATTAATAATAAATTAAGGGCTCAACTAATAGTGGAAATAAAATATGTCACTCACTGGGAAGTCCTCTCTCCAAGTAATCTAAATAAATATCTTTATGTTTGTTAACATTACTTTCCATTAGAAAATTGGAGATAAAATCCGAGGCATTACTAATGTCTTTCAATTGAATTAATAGTGATTCAGGAATATTCTGTGAAAGAGCAAGATCAATCAATTCATCATAATAACGAAACGTTCAAGAATGCCTAGTTTATTGATACATTTCAGCAAATAATTATGATTAAGATATCAAAAATAAGTGACAAATAATTTAAACGTTAAAATCGTTAATTCAAATGAAAAAATCTATTTTAGTTATCAAAAGTGTTTTGCAAATTAACTCTAAATTTAGAAATTCGTTGTTTTCATCGAAAGCTTAATTTAATCGATAAATAAATAATAAAGCAATTGATGTGTTATTAGAAAAGCCGACAAAAGAAAAGTTTTCCTAAAAATAAGTTTGTTTTGATTTATTGCAAATCACGTCATTTGATATTTTGATAAAATGTCAATTTTAATGTCATTTATCGGAATAACACTTCACTCAAAGGGAAGCCTACGTAAGAAACTTTGGAAAAAAGACGTCAAATGTTTTTGTTTGAACACATATTCAACACAATTATTGTCTAATAATTAGAATAATGGAAATGTTTTGGATCTTTGAATAAATACATTATTACTTCATTGGAATCGGGTTTCTCTTTGGATTGCAATCCATTCGAGTTATCAATCAATCAAATTATTGTTCTTCAGTCGCAAAACCATTTAATTTAATCAGCGAATGGAAGAAAATACAGATTCTTAGCATTGGTTTCCGTTTATTCTTATTTATATTATTTTTTGTTTTGTTTTGGTATTAGAAATGTCTTAATTGAATAGAGAAAGTCTTGATAAAGAAGTTACAAATGCCAAGTAACAATTACTTTAATCGTTTATCAATAATTCCAAGAGCATATCAAGCTAAGACCATGCCCATTCGTTAGATATGCACATAACTATTGCAATCATCCTGGATCTCATCGATTATATATTTCGCAAATATCTATCATTACTATTCTCTTATATATAATTATTAACCGGAATTTCTTCGACTAATTTTGTGATAATTATTGTAAGAAATGAAATCATTGATTAGAAGTCAGACATAACAGACATAACACTCTGAAAATGACTTCATATCAATTCCAAAGAAAATATAAAATCAATAAAAATTGATGAAAACTTGGTGTGTATTGCAGTGAAGCCTTCAAAGAGCACTTACCCCTTCGATATTTGATGGATCAGTTTCATTGACTTCTCTCTTCTGTTGAAGTTCTTCACGAGAGTCTTGAAGACCACTTGTCTGGAACTGCATATCAGATCCATTGCCAACATAACGATAGACACGATCGCCACGAATGACAACTGGATTCTCGCAATTGATTGAAACCATTATCGAAAGTATTAATAGATTGAGAAAAGTCTCAAACATAATGAAAATATTGAGATCATTGAGAGGTAGAGACAGTCATTGAGTCAATTAATTGCATTCAACACCAATTCATTACTTTTGTTGTAATTAATCGTTTCTAACACTTCTTATGGAAAGGTATGGAGAGGTCACAACTCAATGAATGAATGAATTGGCGGACAAACTATTGAAATGCATAACTCGTCAAACATGAGTGCATTGGTGTGAATGCAGTGACAGACTATTGCACAGACACGTAGTGAACGCACGTCTCAACTACCAGTAGCTCAATACCGGCTACAACTAAAGTTCGCACGCACAGAATGACTCTCTCTCTCTCTCTCTCCCCAACTCGTGAGTGCTTTATATGAATATAACCGTAAAAAACAATAAATACAACACAACTGTGAGATGTTGTCATAACGACAAATAATATGATAGACCGGTGCCGGCGATTATAAAAAAGTTTGTATTCCTATTCGTATGGCATTCTCTCAGACAAACAATAGTAGAGAACAGATCCTATCCATTGGTGTAGACTTGACTTTCGCCAAACATTCCATTATTGGAGACAATTGTCATAAATTGTTTCGATTGAATGATTCAATTAATTTGAAACCAAATGAATGTCAAACACAATATGAGATCAGTTTTCAACTTTCCCTCCAATGAAAGCAATTATAAAAAGGGACACAAAATCAATCATTTTTCACAAAATATTTATTTATTTCCAAATTTCAATCCACAGTAAACACAAAAAAGATATAAATTATCAAAAGATTCATTCAGTCGATCAAAATATTCGTTAAAAAAAGAGATTCCAAATAATGAGTAAAAAATCATTAAAAGATGTGTTAGTTATGCGAAAAACAAAATCAAAAGCAATAAAAAGCAAATCAAAAGTTGAACCAATATATAAGTCGAATGCTATATAAGGAATGGAAGGCTGTCTGAGGGGCTGTCTCTAACAGAAATACATTTTTGTCTTGAATTCGGGGTTTATCTGCATTTTGTCTGAGAGAGGTTCCTCTGACCCGGGTCCGTGACGACGAGGCGCAGTTATTCCTGCAGCCGATGAGCCGCCATATGATCCGGACTCCGAATCTTCGCTCTGTTTGTAAGCGACGATATGTCTTTGAGCGCGATATGCGGCCAAATGCGCGTAAGCGATGGGCGCCGGGCATGAGATGCTTCGGGTGCAACGCGCGTAGATATGCGTCAAACTGAACGTCAATTGTTGCAACACATCGGCACTCAAATCATTGTCGTCCCAAAGAATAAAGTAATGAGTCGGACGACTCGTTCCCTGAATGCCTTCGTGAGAGCACAAGAAGTAATCGAAATGTGTTTTTGACACCACATCGGTATCGACGACGAGCCCCGGCGGCACATTCTTGGCCCGACCCACTCCTTCCGCTGTGTTTTGTGGAAAGAATCTAAGATTGGAAGCAATTAAGTAAATGAATCAGAATATAGGGAATACCTCGTGTGGTGTCTCTTCTGAACGACAATATAAGTGACCTTAGGTTCATATCCTTCTCCCTTCTCAGCGAAAGTCTTTGAAAGCGCTTTTATTTCTGACTGAAGGGCAGCATTGAACTGACCCTCACTGACGCCATCCCTATAAATAATAATTTGTTCGGGAAGTATACCGTTATTCCGAGTCGAGTATTCAGTCAAGAGGTCGCCCATCATTTCCTGCAGTTCTTTCTGAATCTCCTGAACTCTTTTCTGAAGACGAGTCGTTGCGAAGTATTTGACATAAGTTCCGTCAATGGAGGCGACACATGCGGACACAGAGCGCGACATACGATCCCCAACTCCCGGATGGGATGAATCGACGCCAACTATCATTGTTCTCTTTCGGAAGACTTCAACGTCTTTGAGGATAGCGTTAACCCCTCCCAACTTTGTGTTCACTTTAAGCATAATATTCTGCATCAGAGGCGGCCTTAAAAGAACCAATCGATTAATGGAAGGGCTTAAGAGAGTGGACTTACTTAAGATTATTGAGATTCGCTTCTTTGATGCATTGCGTGACAATTCCATAGTCAATGTCTCCGACCTTTTTGATCGATTCATACAAATACTGAAAACGGGGAGAGATTACGAAGAAAATCATTTGAAGTTTTCCGCCGGTGATAGCCATTGCTTTGTTGAAGATATTGGTGATAGAGTCCGGTCCGTAGTTAGTGATTGTCACCTGTTTGGTGCAGTCGGCGATTTTCATTCCCAACTTATGTCCGGTCTCTTTAATAAATCGTTCGAAAGCCTGCAATTTAGAGGACGCCGACGCAGAGAAGCAAATTATAATCCAGTGGTTCAGAGGCGCCGCCTCATAGAACGTGTGGTTTCTGACGTCCCATTTGCCGTCAAACGGTTTCATAATACCTCCCCCGCCATAGATCAGTGGCGGCGGAGTCAGAACGCGGGCCTCAATTTTCAGCGGAGTGTTGTTCGACACAAAAGTGATTCCAAATTCTTTCAGATATGTCTTCGACTCAATTATAGTACTCTTCGCCGACTCTTTTATGAATTCGAGTCTCTGTGCGGGTGTTTGTGAGGCCGACGAGCGGATCATTTCTACCATTTGGTCATTAGTCAGATTCTTGTGGACGTGTTGGTCGGGAACCAGTTCGCAGACATCCATTGGCAGATAATTGGGATTCTTAGAGGAGCCCACTTTGATGGCCGGCAAATGACCGTATCTTATGTTCACATTCGGGTAATGACTGTTAAAGAACTCGACTAAAGAGATGACTCCTTCACTGTATTCTTTGCCTTTAAACCAAAATAAAGATTAGATTAGATTTCCATTAAATTCAATGAAGACATACCCCTGGGGTCGGTCTTCTTGTGTTCGAACTGCACAGCATTAGCCGGTTCTTTGGTGAGACCAATCACTTTGTATTTGCGTTTATAAGTCAAGTGCTTCACTTGAATCATAATTCCGGTCAACTCTTTCTCAACACGTCTTCGTTCGGCGTCTCTTAATTCGGTCATCGCCTGGAAGTGCTCTCTCGTCATATTGAGAACGGCGGCCACAAATTTAACCAAAACACCCGACCCGTAGAGAGCAGTGGCTGTTCGGTCGACCACTAATGACACACCATTAGACTCGAGACGAACCGACTGGAAGTAGCCATAAGCCAATTGACGGCCACCACCGATGTCTTTGCGGGTACCGCCGGCTTCGTTAAAGGGAGCGTACAATGAGTTTCCGATCGGAATCTTAAACATAGTCGGGGCGTGTCTTAGGATTATATTCAAGACTTGAATGGCATCGGAAGGGATGACAACTGTTTTGCCATCAAAATAACGCTTCAAATAATTCATGTCTATAATTGAGGCGAACTTTATATTCAGCGCATAGTTTACTTCCCGTCCCTCGTAATTGACGGTCACTTGGATTCGAGCGACAGCTTTGGTCTCATCGCCGCCGAAAGAATCGGTGTTCGACCCACTCAGTGATCCGTTGGCACTGTTTTGTCCTAAGCTTTGGACCGAATACTTCTCCAAATTGAGGCGCTGTCGGGAATAGAGATTCTTCTGTCCGTCATATACCGGTAAAATGCCATCAAATATGTCGGCCGCTCCGGAGTATCGCTTAATGGCCTCTTCGACGACAATCCGATTGATTTTAGTGTTGAGTTTCTTGAACTTCTTCTTCGCTCCCTTTTCGTCGTCGTCATCGAAAGTCATTTTCGCCAAATCTTCGTCGATTCTCATCGGTTCCATATCTATGTCGTAGTGATAGACCATTATGTCTGTCGTGTACTTCATTGAGAAATGATTGGCGAAGATATTGATGTTTTTGCCGCTTATGCCTCGATTTGGTCGCAATGCAAACAACGGTTTCTCCGACGCCGAGGCAGAGGTCGTCGAGTTCGACGACTTTGACTTCGGTATCGAAGTGTCCGAAGAAGACATTTGTTTCGTTCAAAATATAATTAAAATCAAATTTTAAACAAAAATTTGAAAGATTTGGAAAAAACCAAACGACTGTCCAAAATGTCTGCCAAATGAGTGTAAGAAATGAGTTGTCAGTGAATTGAAAGCCAATTACGTAACCAAAGAGTGACTCAAAGAGTCAGACGATTCACTCAAACCTATAGTGAAGGCCTTTAAAGCTTAGCCATTGGTTTACCGTTACTTAGGGTTCACTAAAACCGCAGTAAAAGTGGTGTCATTTTGGCGCCAATTGTGTCGTCCCTTCAGATATATTATTACAAATTTCAATCCATTTTGTTATCCAATCGATTAGAGTAAAGGGTTTGGCTTCAGATAGGCTTCAGATTCATCTTTGAATCGCTGAAATTCCTCTCATTTTTATGTAACCATTTCTTTGAATTGTCTTTTTCTGACCCAATTTTAAACCAAGTTCATTGGCCAGAATAAATATTGATGAAATTCTGTTCCTGTCCTCACCAGCCAATGAGCATGCTTATTAAACTTATTGGGAATTTCCAAAGAATTGACTCAAATTATTGAAGAATTGATGATTTATTGTAACAATTAATGAATAAATCAATTTCTGTGAACAATATGATAGATATCAGTAACCATTGAATTACTTTTTATACTTTGATTTAAATCATAAGACATTGAATTAATTCTATAGTTTATGACATTTGGTTCGCTGTTTATTACATTTTTTGATAGCATTAGACGATTATCTTCTTCTCTGTCATCTTCTTCTTCAGAATCAGAAAAATCTGAATCTATAGTTCCGATTGATTTGGTGATCGGTTGGATGACTTCGGATGCCCTTCTGATGGGAACGGGAGGGTCCCTGAATTGGTTTCTCCTGTCAAGGGTTGAATAATAAGTTGGATTAGTTGTGTTTTGCCAGCGATAGTAACTTTGCGGACCAGTTCCAGAAGAATAGTTATCCAGACTTTTGCGTCTCATGTGTTGTTCCAATTCCTTTGCGAGGGATGTCATAATCGGTCCCTTTTTGACAATCGTTTTGCTTTGATTGGAAACCAAGTCTATGGGTTCACAATATTTTGTTTCATTTTCTGCTATTTTGTCGACTTTTTTCAATTGAGTTCCCATTTGTATGTATTTTAATAAATTTTGTCGCGAATCCGTATTCATTTGGTTAGAGATTGGCATAAGTTGAGGAACTGGTGGTGGAGGGGGAGGCGGCGGAGGAGGGGGAGGAGGAGGTGAAACTTTTATGCTTGGATTTGTTGCACTAAATTTTTGGCGAACAGTTGACGGCCTTTTCAATGGGTTTTCTTTTAGTCGATTGAGTGTAGTTTGGCCTAAAGTCAACATAATTTTCAATCAATTGCAAGAATATTCTGTTTAAGTCAATCAATGCCTTTAAAAATAGTGTCGTAATTATGGCTTATATCGACCGAAGTCTCATCGCTTATGGTTTTGATTGGTTCCGAGACATTATTCTTGTGACTTGAAATCGGTTCGATTTTCTGAATAATTCAGAATTGAAGCCATATTTAGACAAAAGTATGAATCAAAGGGAACTCACTTTGTTTTTGCCACAACAACAGCAACAGCACAACGATATGAAGAGCATAACCACAGCCAACCCTATTAAAGCCAATGCTATGAGTTCCTCGTATTGGGTCGGATACACAAATAGGAGTCTAATCATCTCTTTTGTCGATTCGTCCCTCTCTGACACTTCTTCGAACCAAACCATTGGAATAATGGATTCTTTCAGATTCTTTCTTAGATTTCTGAATAGAAAAGAATGAAATAAAGAATATAATGAATTAATAAATTCTCACTGATTTAGAGGACATTTCCTAATGTGGACATTGAACTGATAGCGACGCTTTCGGTGAACCACTAGTCCTGAGAGCTAAACACAAAATATAATTATCATAATTAAAACCACTAATTGTTTGTCAAATTAATTACCGGTTCGATCTCTGCATAGCTTTTGTGAAGTTCTTCGTCTGGGGACAGACCGACAACACTTTTAGCTATAACTTCAGACGTTCTTCTAAAGTGAGGGTTCGATAGAATAATAGGGGCGCCCGAAGAACATGACGACAGGTCTAATATACCGATAAAATTACATTTCTCGGGCTTTTCTGGCGAAAGACAATAACACTTGTTTTTAGTGTTATGGTAGGGGCTGTGGAATATGTTGTCCACTGGACTGAATCGGATCAGAGGAATGCCCTCCGATTCAAAGTAGTTATCATAACTCATTTCTATGGATCTATGAGTTTAAATAGTAAATCAGTTGATCATGGAATCAGTGAAATGATTAAAATGTGAAAACACAAAATATGTACAATATGTACCTGCACATCTCTGTTGAATATTCGTAGAGTCGGTCACTTTTGTCAATCATTGGCGGGAAGTGAAACCCCTGCGAACCATTGATCTGATTACACGATCGACCCGTCCATACGGACAGACTTCTGTTTTGATAAAGATTTCAAGAATCGGATTAATTTGGACCAAGATCATCATCAACTCTGAAAAGCAACTAACGATTTGTCGTTCCATTTAAGAACTCTGCCATAAAGACCAGTCTTGAAACCAGTAAACACTTCATATTTTTGTTCGGTATTATTCGGAAATAGTGAGAAATTTTTGGCCAATAGTTGGGGAACAGGTATTCCAATTCGGGCCAAATTCGGCAAATATTGAGACATTTTCTCCATCTGTGGATCTTCTTTGTTCCCGAATATGACTTCGCCCACAGATTTCTTAGTGAATACATTGGAACCGAATGTTTCAAAGATTGAATCAACGATTGAATTATTGGTCCGAGAATTTATTGAATTAGTGGTCTGACCCAATCGGCTCATCAATGGGTTCAATGCCTGGGTTTCAAAAACATTTTAATATTTTTCGTTTTAAATTTGAAGACTTGCCATAAATTGTAGATTTACTACAGTTATAGTGTCGTCAATACTTCCCGAAGACATCATTTCTATAAAGTGATAGACTTTTCTTTCGACATAAGAAACCAAAGTCTTATCAAAAGAAAAGGTCACCTTTTCTTTGATCCGTTCAACTCTTAAGACAATAATTTATAATTATTTAACATTTATTGAAAGGGAACCAAATTTGATTATACCTGAAAACAAAAGGACCCACTTCTTTGACTTTAGGTTTCTTTCCTTCGAGTATTTCACTCGGATTTTCGACTTCGAAGACATAGAAATTAGTTCTTTCGATTGCCTTCGAGTTAACCCAATCGTCATAAAAGGCATTCTCTTCTTTGATAATCATTTCTGATTTAATCCTATTTTCCATAATTTGTGCGAAATCTAAGTGAATGTAAAGACTGATCGCAATAATACCAGTGCTGACCACAAGAAGAATGAGTGAAAAACAACAGACACACGTCCTCTTCACTCCCATTGTGATCAATACTCTGAAGAACTGCACAATTCAAGGCAACAGAATATTCTGAGTCGTATTCAATAATTTCAATGATTAGTGTTTTTCAAGGAATTGAACGGAATTTGTTTTTAAAATGAAATGAAATGAATGGTTCGGAACATATTTCTATTGAATTCAAGTTTTAAAACTTTGAAATTATTTGCATAAAAATATTAATGATTTTGCAAATGAGTCGATGGCGTGACTCTGATCTTCATTTATATCTCTTCAGACGTGAACTTCAGTTCAATGTTAAGACAAACTAATCGTTATTTTGAATAATATTCTAAGAATACGATAAAAAACTATAGAAATTATACTCAAAACAAACCGATCGAAGAATTCTTGAAACTAAACCTAATTTTCTTAAATAAATTTCACCAAAAAATTAAAGCAAATGTATAGAATCAACAGATAGTTGATGTGATCTAGATCATTTTGATGTTTGCAAATTAGAACGACTTTCAAATATTAAATGAATATTTAATTGAGATTTATTACAATGTTTTGCTAATTATGTTAATATTTATATTAAATAAATAATTATTTTCTAATAAATAGATAAATGGATGCAATGGTGAGAATAGCGCCGACAACTATGACAGTAATGCCGATACCATTGGCCAACTTCTTCTTGTTTGTTACCATTGACTTGAACTCATCGGCCTGAGCCTCGTCGGCCTCTCCGAACTTTAAATAACAGTTAATATTATATAATAACCTTATTGTGAAGGCATACCTCTTCAACCCAGAAAACTGGAACTATATATTCGGTAGTATTCTTATCTGAATCCATTATTTTCCTTAAAAAGAAATGAAATCAATTTATAGTTCAACTGAAAAATGTATTTACGGCATAAAAGTGTTGATTAATTTGACATCAGAAGCGACTTTAGGAACTTTGACTTGCACATTCATTTGTAATCTTCGAACAGCTCTCAGAACAGTTCCGGTCATCTGAAAAATATAGAATATTATCAAATTAAACAAAATTGATATTAATTACGGGCTCGACGTCAACATATGTGCCATAATTTTTTTCATTCAACGCCTGCTTAGGTTTTAATCTCAAGTTATCTCGATTTTCGTGGTCACCGTTCAAGAAATAGGGCGAAGACATTATAATGGGGGCACCAAAACTCCTTCTCATGCAATGGGAAACATCGAGTAAACCATTTCTGTTACATTCAGTTTTGTCTTCTTTTTCAGTACAATAACACATATTGTTCTTCTGGTCGAAAGGACTCCTATAGAAGTCTTTATGTAATTTAAACCTATAGGTACTGATTCCTCGGACTTCGCTTTCCTCCCAAAACTCGAAAAACACTGGTCTGTAAAATGAACATGGTAGATTATGTTGTTTTATTCTTTAATCACCTGCAAAGTTGTGGTTCGAAAGCATATAGAATATCATCTTTAGAGACAGCCGGAGAAAAGAATGTGCCGTCGGTTCCCCTGAGTGTACTGCAGTTATACTCAGCGGTGTTATTGTAGGGCCAAATCCACTGCAGGTCGGGGTTCATTGATTTCATTAAGGCATCGATATTATTTGAAAGGTAACTTTTGAAAGTTTTCATTAAGTAATTGATTTTTTCATTGGACTAAACTTACTCCGAACCATCGAATTTTTGAATTTGTCCGATTTTGTTGATATCATTGACCCCGGTGTTGACAGTCCACCTTTCTTCATCAAAATCTTTTGCCTTTTAATAAATTTCAAATTTCAATAAATGAATACAATATGTAAAATTACCGGGTATATTGAATATTTCTCTGTTATTCCAACGTTTTTATATGCTGTCGCGAGTTTAGTAAACACTTTATAGGGCACTCCATTGAATAAAATATCCACGGGTTTCATTCTCATCACTAAATTGGTTTCCGTTTCTGGTTTCTTATAGGTTGTCGCCCAATACAAAAGTTTCATCAGGTAATTAATTTTATCAAGTTTGTTTTGCAAAATTCCCTACAATTTGAGGGCAAAATTAGATTACAACTATCTTTTCAAATAAATATATACCAATATTGGGAAGTTTATCAAGGAAATTTTTTCATTTTCATTCACTTGTTGGCCCTCACGAAATGTATAAGTCTTATGTTCTTGGTATGATATCAAATCCTTGCCAATATGTTGTGTGTTGTTTTTGAATCTCTTCTCGTTGTAGATATAGGGCCCCCTCTCCACTAATTCAATGTCGTCCAAACTTTTAAATGTGTCGCTATTATTCACCTCAAAAAAGTGGAACTTCATAGAAATGGGAACTTTTGTCTCTTCCCATCTTTTGAGAGCATCCGATCCATTAGTGAGTGGGATTTCCTAACATTTAAATGTATTATTTTGTTTCTACTTAAGTATAAAGTTCTAAATAAGTTTACCTCGTTAATTTTGTTTTTCAATATTCCAGGAAAAATTCCAACAAAAACGGAGCCTCCAATCAGAAAAACGAGACCGACTGCAAATAATATTCCAACTCCAACCTTGTTCATTTTTACAACAGTTTGAGGTTATTGAATATACTTAGGGACGAGAAAACACTGAAACTAATGGATTCTGTTATAAAACAAATGAAAGCACTCAACACATTTTGTTGGGAACTACTGAAAGACTTTCCAACAGAAATGATATGATTTATAGGAATCGTTAGATAATAATAACCCAAACCTTATGTGAATCTCTAAATCCTTTGTGATTAATATGAGATAAAAATTTCAATTTTCAAATCAATTATAAAAGAGTCACTCCTTTTGCCATTAGTTTGTTATTTACAAGTGTTTACACAATTCATACCTTTTATCAAAATATTATCTCAATTCTGATTAATTGATTCAAAATATCGTAATTTCATATAAGAATTATAGATCCTTATTGTCATATAATGTATGAAATGTCGGTTTTCATAAAAATAGTTTTCAGTTCAATAACGAAATGATTAAATATTTATATTTATCGTTTTGAAGTGAATATCCTAACAATAATTGTATCATGGTTATGCCATAATTCTATTATTCATCATTTATTAAATCGATATTTGAAACTCAGTCCAAATTTTTATTTGTGGTGAAACCTCAAGAATTAGCAAGGGCAGATTAGTTATATTCTTAGAACTCTTTCACACTTCTGATAAGAATTTAAAGAATTCTTTGCGGGAGGAATACAAATGTTAGATCAGTTCGGACTACCTTTGGTTTGGAGCGACCTTTAGACTAACTGAACTTAGAAAAGCGCAGACCGTGTCGTCGATTCATATCTATGAGACAATTCAAGTGGATTACCGATACAATTATCTGCTAGTTCAGATTACAAGGCGTGGAAATCGCCTGATTACAGCTTCTAAATGAGATTCCAAGGTTTCAAATCAAGTGCCAAAACTTGTGACTGAAATAGTCTTCCAATGATTAGTGAAGTCATTCAAATCAATTAATTATAAAATTGAATTTCGGAGACTATCAGACAATCGTTAAGAATCTTAACTTTTGATTATTTTTGAGGCCCAACAGAGAGGCTCTAAATTGGTGTAAATCTCTACCAATTCTTATCATTAGAAATACACTTCACTCCCAATACTTGAATTCTATAAAACGGTGTTAAACCAAATGACTACCGAAATATTCATTTTCGATATTAACAGCAGTTTTTAGGAGAATTGAGTGAATTATATAAATAAAATAATAATCATTAAAAATCAATGGATATATCGATCAGAGTTCAAAACATGTCTTCCGAATGAATACTAAATTAATCAAAATTTGAATTCAATGCCAAATACAAGACTTTCATAACTAAAAATTGTCAGAGAGTTGAAGGGCTGAGACCCCCTCCCACTGATTGACTTGTTTTGATATTAAACAGTCCTCTATTTATAACAAAACAGAAGTTAATCACTCCTATTATCGATAAATTGGAAATGAATTTAAAATCGCCAAACAGTCACTCAAATGCTTATCAAATAATTTACTCGAAAACTATTTGACAAAAATTCCAAACATTAGAAAAACATAAAAAAAAGATTATTTGAATTGATCTCAAAATGAGTTGAATGGTTGCAAAAGTGATTGATTGACAAATGCTTTTCCGAAGACTATTGCTGTCAAACCATTTATTCGTGAGAAGAGCTATCCATGAATCAGGTAATTACCATATTTTTCTCAATCATATCAATTCACTTATTATTTCACTAAATAAGGAAATCTTCAGAATTTGAACTCAGATTAAATGAAAAGATAAAAATCCCATAAATGATAAAAAATTTATTTTTCAACTTTGAACTTAATTTTGCAATAATTATAAGAATTCATTCAATAATCAGAATATTTAGTGAGTCTAAAGAGATGAGCGGTTCCGCCATTTGTGGCAAAAGTTAGATAACCGCTGTTTAGGGAAATGTCGGTGTCGTAAATGCGTCCATAATTTTTGGCGGCTTTCGGGAAATTCGAGTAAACGGTCAAAGAGTTCATATGAACGCATTTAATGCTATTGTCCTTAGCGTTGGAGGACATCATTAATAGTTCTGAGCTGTGATTGAACTTTAGATGAGATACTTCTGTCGTTAAGTTCATCAGTGATTTCAAAGGTTTTGGTTGTCTTTGAGTTAAGATATCATTGAATTTATAGACGTTTACGACTCCCATATCAGAACCGGTGCAGCAATACTTGGAATCTGGTGACAGAGCAATGGAAGTGCCGCAGACACAGCCTTCGTCTGTAAAGCGATTAATGCACTGCCTTTTTCTGATATCCCAAACATAGGCCTTTCCTCCGTTTCCATGACTTAAGAGATAATTTGAGTCATCGCTGAATTCTAAAGACATTACTTCGCCATTCATTTTGAGGTCAAATATATGTTCTTTAGTTTTTGTGGTCAGAAAATGAATGAATCCATTGTTTCCTTTCGATGCCATATATTTTTGGTCATTTGAAAGAACAAATTTTTCTAAACAAAACTTTTCCTTTCCTTTAATGAAAGGGATTTTCACTATTTTTCCTCCAATCATATCGTAGTAAAAGTAGAAACCGGTCTCTCGTTTAGAGCCCACAATCAGTTGTTCTCCATTTTTAGTGAATTTCGCGGATTCTATCCTAAAGTCTTTGAATTTAATCGTTTGTATTCTTGCGTTGATTTTTCCATCGACTTGAAAGAGAGCAACGGTTCCATTCGGTGATGAAACCAAAGCCACTGTTGAGGTCGGATGAAATTCCACACAATTCAAAGATGACTATATATAAGGGAACAGAATATTATAAAAGATATTATAAAACAATTGATATAAACCTTCATTTGGTTGTCTTTTGTCAAATGAGTGCACTTTTTGATCGGCAGAAATCCTTTTTCCAATTTATTGGACATTAACTTAAAATCCTTTGCCGTTCGTTGGATGTCATCGTCATCGCTGTCCTCACTTTCATCGGAATCCTTTTCTTTCTTCGTGTGTTTGGCATCAGTTTGAGCCCATTTCGGTCTTTTATACAAATCAGTGAATTTGTTCTTCAAATAACTCTGATAACTGTCCTCCTCGTCAATCCTTTTGGGGAGAATTTTGATGTCGAGGGCATTTTTAACACCTATATAATCGTCTTCATCGGTCCAAACACTTTTCTTTTTGGATTCTTCATCTTTTAGTAGTTCTGGAGGCGACTCAACAGCGGGTTTCAGTTCTGGAAAGAAATCCATTTCAGTGTATTTAATGTCTTCACTGGAATCAGAATCATCTGAATCGTCATTTTCTTGTGGCGACAGATTTGGCATTTCTTGTGTGCCATCTCTGTCTTCAATTATTCCGAATTCTTCGTCGATTACTTCGGGTTTATGTCGTTTTCCGATATTCTCCAAAACATTTGTTTCTTTTCCAAAAACAATTGTCTCCAAAGCCTTTTCGTCGACATTTTCCTTTGGTTTCCTTCTTTTGAAAGGACTTTTGTCTATCCGTTCAAATATCTCTGAATTGGTTTCGGTTTCGGACATAATTATGTCTTAATTTGCAATTAAATTAAACCTAAATTTCAGTGAAAACACATTCAAAACAAACCTCACATGTGTTTCAAACTAAAATGCTTTTGAAACTATGATTTGGTACCTTTTAAGG